>JABUQX010012685.1:25000-30000 GCA_015478945.1 Trachelipus rathkii | reverse complement strand
TCACTACTAATGTGTTAGGGCCTTGTGAAACGGATATATGGACGTAATAGAGCGCACCTCATGTACCCTATGGGTAAACGGAATTTTTCACACACTACAGATCCACTCCAACACCACACATATGTTGCTCGCCTTTATCAGCTGCCTTCTGAGAATAATGTAACCCTTCGTCCTCGGTGAGCATTGGAGATAGACCGCGTAATACGAGGACTCACGCGTTGAAGAAGTATAGCAAAGTGAAGATCCTAACAAACGATCCGTCGACTAGCATATATGACGTCCCCATTGCCCCATGCCATGGGTTCTAAATTCATTCGTCTGTTTTCGGTAACTTGCAAGAGCAAAGCTTACCATGCAATACCCACTTACAGAAATACAAAAGACTTGGTCCATAACGACCTCGCCCACCCCGTGTGAATTTAATATGCCGTGGAATTTACTGAAGCAACGGAATGCATCATAATCCTTCCTTCCGCACATTTAATTGTTTTACCGATGAGGTGCGTGCTTCATCGACGTGATGGCTTACTACAACCACGAAACTAAGCCACATATGGGCGAGACAATCCGCACGCAATTGCAAATACAAGAGTTCACCAGGTCGAAAATTTATCCGTATAACATCTGGTGGACATTCTTCTTGGATTATCTGCTGGACTTCATCATTCCACCACCGTTTGGATGGACCTGCGTACGCAAACTACTCCAGATACATTCTTCCGCAAAACTTCATGGACGACATACCCTTGCGACCCGCAGAGACATTTGGTTCCAACATGATGGCCGCTCCAGCCACTTCAGCCACCTAAGAAACGGGCCGCAAATCTGTATACAACCCGAGTCGACAACTGCACAAAGTCCATGTGTGAATATGAGACGACGAACGCTTGTGTGCGGGTAGCCCTGAAGATGACGTGATTCAACAGGGAGCCTCATTACGCCGCCTAGATATTCAATTTGCGCCGTCCATGTGAAGAGCTGTAAGTGTGTACGTCCCTCAATCTCAGTACAACTCAAATAGAGCAAACTCCCGATTCACGATATCAACGTCGTTTACTTGCAAGATCAGACACCATTTTGAGGAACATGTAATTAATCAGTAGATAAACGACAGGAATGGCATGGCGATGTACCCTGAATGTAATCAGTTACAGGCCAACACTATTGGAACACCTACCAAATGTTATAATTAAATTCCCCAATAATAAAATATAATTTCATTATAACAAGCTACCATTTTTTGTTGACAACCTTCGCAGTCAAAAACACAGACTTGTTTAAAAATAATATCCTAGGTATTACACTCTGTCAACTCCTCGGAGTACACAGATGTTAACGCATCGCACCACATACATAACATTAAGAATACCCAAAATCTCCAAGTTACGAAAATTAATAAAGTTTAAACGACGCGTTTCAAACTAACATTCACGTGATTTACCGTTACAAATCATTCGTATAACTTTGAAACAAGAAAAGTATCGTACAATCAACATAGTAAATTAATCATTAAAATCAATTAAATTTGTACCTTTATTCTTTGCTCTATAATCATAAGCCTCTGACGAATGTTATGTCAAATCAGCTAGTATTCATTCTGAATACTATTAATAATTATCTAAACTTTACTGTGCTTAGTTGAGTGGTTTATGTGTTTAATACAAACAGGTTGAGAACAGGAAACGGTGACATCGTGTATGATGTAGTATGTGTGTTATAGTATTAATATGTGTCCTTATGACAGCGCACGCAGTCAGCATGGTTGTTATGAGATGTTTAACATAACGTTATTATATACTCTCACTTAGTCTAGCATGTTACACTACATTTATAGCTTAATTCTCCTAGTTAGTGTACAAACAGTACTACCATATGGTATATATTATTAGAATATTATATGGATCCACATAGACCTCATAATATTGATTTATTAGGACAAGTTCTTAATCATTAGATCATTATGTGCGAAGCATGAGTATTCTCAATTCACTTCCAGCCAATTTATGCTGATATTACTACCCCACCCTATGAATTAAGCTATTGAATTGCAGGGAAGCCAATTGCATGCCCAGAGTTTGGATAACCTTACAGATAATTATGAAAATGAGAAAGTCTGCTGAAATATAGCTATGTTATAGACAGCGGTAAGACGCACTAATAAATCTAATTAACCGCAATTATAATAAGTCGCAGTCTACAACTATCAATAGCCACCATTAGCTATGCTACTGAATTCTTAACCTTAGCAACTCAAAAGCAGAAGTTCACCTCTGAATCGATAAAGATACTTTGCGAAGTAAAAACTGCTGATTTGTAGCTGAAATGGAAATTAAATGCAACTCTCTGAAAAAAGAAATTGTTGTGCTCAGAAAGGCATCATGAAGATGAGAAGAGGAGAAGATACATAAGAGGACAACAACCACGATTGACAATTAGTAATTCACAATTAGGTTTTAAAAAATATACTATATATAATTAATACATATATATATATATAAATATATATATATATTATAATATAATTATATATATTATATATATAATATATTTTAATTAAAATAAAATATATTAAATAATAATAATATATATAATATATAATTAATATATATATATATATATAATTATTATAATTATTAATAATATATATATATATATAATATAAATTATATTATATATATTTATAATATTATTAATATTTTATATATATATATATTAGATATTAATATATTATATATATATATATAATATATATATATTATATATTATATATATATATATATTATATTAGATTATATATTAATATAATTATTTATATTATTTGAATAGTATTATATTGCATTACAAACTTTAATAATTCTTAATATAAAAAATCAGAAAATATAAAAAAAAATTATAAAAAAAATATAAATTAAATAGAGTAATTGTGATTGAAATTATGTGCTGAATACTATACCAATCCAAGGAGTAGCATGATGCTTTTTCAACTCAACAGGGTGAAAAAAAAATTATTATAGGCAAAAGTAAAGAAATTCACGCCGCACATCTTGAAACTCGGAAATTATGCTGTTTTTATATTGTGCGTATAAGATTGTGGATGCAAGTAAGCGAACTGCTGAATACAGCAAATTATAGATTGCGGCGATTGCGAATGAGTACTGATCCAACACAGGTTCCGTGAATTAGCGAATTGCGTACTACAAAATAAGTACGGGTGCCCACCTCAAGAGTAGGAACATTATATATTAGTATAGAGCTATATATGTTATACTACGATAGTAATTATAGTAGTTTATATGTGACCTAATAGTTAAGTAATACTAGTTATACACAGTATAAGGTAGCTATAATATTATATAGGTATATATATAATATATAAACATATATGCGTAAAAATATACTACCATAAGATATATGTAGAGTACATATGATATTATATATATATATATATAATATAATATTTACCATGCAATTATGCTCAAACCATCTATTCAAATGTGTAAGAGAAGTATAACAAGAATATACAGGAAATTATGAGCGTACATCGTTTATATGTTTAATTAGTTCAAATATATATACGACGCAAACACTGTAGACTAACACATATGGTAAGGTATCTGTATACGCGCCATACAACAACTGGGACATGGAATAAAGGTTGGTCATCTCGAAAATGGGTATGAAAATTCGTAGTTACAGGGTATGTCCATACGATGGTTATTACTGCTCAATCACACAGGTGTGACAGAACCTAACTCTAACGTAATGACGGCCTGCACCACGCGTCGTCCTGGCATGCCATATATGAGTGTTCGGTATGTCAAATCCTGATGACGAGCATTCTCCATAGGTCTTCCAGAGCACAAACCATAGAGCGACCGAAGGTCATTGGGTGAGGTTGAGCTTCAATCCTCGACTGACAACATCGCTAGTGCACACAATGAGCGAGAGTGTGATGTTAGGTTGGACTTGTAACGGCCACGAACGACTAACGAGTCACTCGAGTCACACTACCCTCAAGTATATTGCGCCTGTACACACTACTAGGAGGACGGGTGAGGCATCTAACTACTCTATACACACAGAGATATGAAAACCACGACGCAGTCAGTACTACACTCGATCCTGGTCCGGGGTTCATCCCTTTTGTACGATAATACCTCGACGCTACGAAGCATGCTCTTCTGCAGGCCTTCACCTACCAGATTTGTACAACTACCGTACGTCAGCGATCCCTCTGGGTGTTGTGTTCAATGTACCGCATACCCGTGTTCGCTAAACCTTCTGCGAACCGTATCACTACTTTCACGTGTTACATGTACCTGCTCCAACTGTCGCTGGAAGCTTCTTACTGTTGTGAAGCGCTCTCGCATTGCGCGTAGCCCTATAAATAGGTCTTCACGCCGTGTTATCGAGCTTCATCTATCTGCCTTACCCGGTCGTCTACGATATTCGTTGGTTTCCTCGTATCGATGTATGACTTATCCGATGATTGTGTGAGCAACGTTGAACCTACGTTCGAGGTCACTATGGCTGTGGCCCTCTGCTGTCAATGCTACTATCTGCACACATTTATCACGTGACAAATGATGAGTAGCACATTCCATTATGTCTCCACTACTCTATATGATGTAACCGCTGGTTTGCGACGTTCGGACATTAAAGTAAACTACTACAACCAATCACAATTCGAGTTCGATGGTTTCTCAATTCATAACCTTCTATGGATATCGGCCTGTTTTTATTTCAGACGTGGTGCGATAATTTTGCGAGGCAGTATATATATATATATATATATATATATATATATATATATATATATATATTATAATAATAATATATATATATATATATATATATATAATATATATATATATAATATATATATATATATATATATATACTGTATGTATGTATTATGTATGTATGAATGCTATGTATGTATTATTGTATGTATGTATTAGTATGTATGTATGTATGTATGTATGTATGTATGTATATAT
>JABUQX010012685.1:0-17500 GCA_015478945.1 Trachelipus rathkii | reverse complement strand
GTCCTTGTATTTTTAAGGCTATTTTGAACTTCCTCTTCCACCACGTGTGGGAATCGTCTCAATTCCATGCACGCCCAAAAAAAGGCATCAAGTATAATTCTAAACAAAAATCGCTTTCTGTGTTATTCCTCTATGATTAATTTGAGAAAAGTACCGGAAGGCTCTGGCTGCTCTGTTTCAGTGATTTGGGCTTCTCTGCCTCCTCTCTTCTTCTCTTCTTTCTCTTCGTCTTCCCCTCTCTCTCCTTTACCTTCTCTCTCTCTCTCTCCCTCGCTTCTCTCTCCTCTCTCGCTCTCTCTCTCTCCCTTCCCCTCCCTCTCCTCTCTCCTTCTCTCTTCCTTCCTCTCCTCCTTCTCTCTTCTTCTCTGCTCTCTCTCTCTCTCTCTCTCTCTCCTCCGTTCTCGCTCTCTCTCTCTCTCTCTCTTCTTCTCTCTTCTTTCTCTCTCGCTCTCTCTCTCTTCTCTCTCTCCTTCTCTCTCTCTCTCTCTCTTCTCTCTCTCTCTCTCGCATCTCTCTCTCTCTCTCTCTCTCGTCTCTCTCTCTCTCTCTCTCTCCTTCTCTCTCTCTTCTCTCTCTCTCTCTCTCTTCTCTTCTTCTCTTCTCTCTTCCTCTCTCTCGCTCTCCTCTTCCTCTCTCTCTCTCTCTCTCTCTCTCTCTCTCTCTCTCTCTCTCTTCTCTCTTCTCTCTCTCCTCTCTCTCTCCTCTCTCTCTTCTTCTCTCTCTCTCTCTCTTCTCTTCTCCTTCTCTCTTCTCTCTCTCTGCTGTTTTTCCATTATCTTCAATTTTATAATAAAGAATTATTATAATAGTTCATCATTATTTATAATTATTATGTACATGATATATAAACTATCTGTTAATTATATATAGCTCTACATATTTAATATAGTTATTATATACTGATAATACTAATAAATATCACGAGGAAAGAAAATTTTAGTATTTATCACCCAACAACACCACCTTGCAACCATGTAGGAAATGGTGATTTGTCTACATACAATAAGAACTATATATACAATTATTTTCTTATATAATATTATATTATAATCTATATAATATAGCAACAGTATATTATATTATTATATATAATATAGTATATTATATTATCTCAAATCTTACCCAGGCACTGTCGAGACCGAGCTGTTGGTACGAAATCGCAAATAGGGAAGGGAGGCCCTTCTTTTAAGGTTTCAGAGCAAAATTAGCAATAAAACTTTATTCCCTTAAATGTTAACATAAATTTTAAAAAATACCGCTTTTAAACAATAATATTTGGGGCTCATATTTCAATTACATCACAAGAAAAAATCAACATACATCATCTTGTTTATTTTTAGAAATGTATTATGTTTTCTTTTCTCGTAAATAAACAATGAACGCCACATTGGTTTCATTCTGAGAGACCGAAGGCAAACAAAAAAAAACACATCAATCTCTCGAAGAGTAAATTAAACGCGTTTTAGCTTGTGCGTGAATGTATGTATATAAAGTTACAAAGGACATAAAGGACAACTAGCAAATCCTCCAGTTTTGAAATGCTTTTATATGAGACATCTGGTAGTTGCATAAAAATTCAAAAAGCCAACTGGCAACACTTGCTAAAACTCCATTAGGATTTGTATTCGTTTTATTGTTAAGTTGCTGTTATATTGTCTAATAATAAAGTTGCTCTTTTTTTGAAGACCTTGCAATATTAGGCAGCTCCATTTTTTTATAGTTATTGGCTTATATTGAAAAATTCGTACATAAAATTTGCTGTGCAAAAAGCATTCTTTTCTTATTTTCGTTGTTAGATTACTATTTTTTTTGTTATTAAATTGTTTAAAAAAATTTCTTTCACTTTTATTGACCAAATTTTTATTGTTTGATGAAATCCTATGCATGGCATTTTTAATTTGGAGGGCTGCAGCCCGAGCCCATTAAGACGAGCCGCCACTGTATATATATATAATATATATATATTATATTATATTTTGTTTTATAAAAAGATGTTACATGGTACAATATTTCTATCCAAAGATATCGTTAATAATATTTATATATTATATATATTGTGTGAGTGCGTAGATTGTGTGCAGCTGGATATTACAATCTCTTGTACTGTATAAATTGTGATATTTTCATGTTTTATGTAAAATTACGGTATGGGGCATGGTGGAAGATGGGGGGAGATTAAAAGTGAGATTTAAGTGAAAAGGCTTAAGGAACTAGTTGTAAAGTGAACAGAAGCTCTAAGGACAGTACTTGAGGAGCGTGTATAAATAAATCGCAGTTGATGTGAGCAGATTTAAGCTGAACAATTGGATGCAAATGAAGGATAACAGTTTATTAGTAGTGCTGGAAAAAGTATGTGGGACGTGCTAAAGAGGAGGAAATTAAGACTCATTTGAATGGTGAATGAAAGGTGTCAGCGTTAAATGTTAAAAAAAAAAAGAGGGCATAGTGGAATGGGATAAGTCCTTAAAAAAGTTATTTGAAATTATTTGGGGAGGAAAAGAGGAAGGGGTAAAAGTTGCTTTATATTAGAGAAAAAGAAGAAGTTAATGAAACCAGAGAAGAAGCTGTTGGAAGGAGGTGTTGAAGTTAAGAAAGAGATAAGGGTAGCTGAAGTAGTAATGAATAGGGATGTGCTTTCGTAATTGATGAGACGGATGAGGTGATGTGAGGAAAGTGTGGAGGAAGTCTCCAAAAATCTGAATAACATTCAGTAATGAAGAGATGCTAGTGAATGTGTGTGTGGGATTGATTGTGTAAAAAGAGTAAGTATTTTGGGGATGAGGAATAGGTGATGAGGAAAGTGAGGATGATAAATGAGAAGGTAAGATGGAATTACTGTGAATATCAGAATGAAGTGGAGATGTGAGTGACTGGATGTGAGTGTATAACAAAGCGTTCTATGGATGATGTTCGAGGATTGAAGGGAGAGCAGTATGTACCTTGTCTATAGGAATAAGGGGGTAATGAAACTGTAGGAGTTACAAGGAATTAGTTTATTGAGCTGTTGTAGGAAGATATGCTGGGGTATTTTGGTACGAAAGAGTAATTCGCAGTGACGAAGGACTGTATTGATGAGAACAAAGTGTGGCGTTAGATAAGTAGAGGCAGTGTGTGGAGTCAAAAATCTTTAATTAAAAATATGATTGAACCTGAAAATTCTATTAAATTTATATTCTTATATTCAACACCATCTAAATTGCAATCAGCCTACTTCAACATAATTATTTGTTGCGTTATAGTAATTTATATATACTCTATAATGAGTATGTGATATATATATATATATATAATATTTAGATATATATATAATATATATTAGATATAAATATATTATATTTATATTAGTATAATAATTATATATATATTACTTATTTATATTATAATTATATATATATACATCTTATATAGATATTTTTATATATATATATATTATATTTATCTTATTCATGATTATATATATATATATATATATATATATTAGTAGATATAATATTTATTATATCATATATGGATATATATAATATATGATATATCTATCATATAATATAGGTGGTCTTAAGAATTCCTACATAGAAGTTGACGAGCGAATGATCTATATTATGTTATTGCTTCTTCTTATACACCCATGGTGCTTTTGAACCTCGTTCCATATGGACATCATGTCTAGTTCATTTAATGTATATATATATATATATCATATATATATATATATATAGATCATATAATATATATCTATAATTCGTATATATATACTTATATATATATATATCAGAGGTGATCTAAATCGTCTGCTCGTGCTTGCCGCATGTACATCATAGAAACTTCATCGATTTTACAATTGATAAATTGCGACTAAAGTCTCTATTTTTTGCGAAGATTAGTCAAATAAAATGTGATCTACATTATTACATATAAATAAAAGAGTTGCATTTATTGAAACCAAAAAGGTAAGAATAACCGCTATTAATAACGCTTTTAACCCATTAAAAATGGCGCCAGTTCGTTCTCAAATCGAATGAGCGTGAGAATTGTGCCTGTGATTTAGAGTTTTTAAATTGTTCTATAAATACTATGTTTTAAATAATATGGTTAATTTGTAAATGTTTAAACAAGATCTCGAAAGCCCAAAGAATATTTAGTAAAAGCATAAAATACTAAAGATATAGTGAATACTTCAGAATACTTTGATTTATAGACTGGTTTCCCGAGCCCGAATAGGGAGCCGGGGGGCACACAGTCATCATACTCGTGTTCCGCGGGCCGTCTGACGACTTTCTACGTCACGGAAGTCCGTCAGGCGCCGTTGTTAAATCCTCGATTTCGGGAATTCATAAACGGGCGGGCTGCGGAAGGTACTTGTGTTTACAAACAAATTCTTTACAAACGAACATGTGTCGGAATGGCTTTTGGCAAAGTGTTCTTTGTGTCAAATTTTAGGTTAACTTTTATAGTAAGAGATATAATATACTCGTATCATTATTAAATAGTTCATCTAAGTATAAGAGTATTGTTTACAATTTTGTTTTGTTCCGATGTGATATGCAAGTACGTTTCATGATCATCAAATTTCCTGTCTTGGATTTGGTTCGGTTATTTTTTTTAAATCGAAGCGTTTCCGAGTCGATTGCCCGCCCGGACTGCACTCGGGCTTCGGGAAACGCAAGCTTCATAATTACCCATATATCAACTCTAATTAAGAAACGCTTGTTACGATAGGGGACTCAGGTACTTAATCTATATATATTATTATATTATAATATATAATTTTATATATTATATATATATATATATATATATTTATATATATTATAATTTATTTTATTAAGGGAGAGGGGAGAGGAGAGAGGGAGAAGAGATAGAGAGTGTAATACAGTATATTGTGGTGAAACCTGTTATAATTAATTATAATACCATTACTTATATAATTATAATTTCTATATAGTTTAGTTATAAATATATAAATATTAGATAGAATATGATAGATATTATAATATATATATATTGTATTATATGTTATATATATATTCCTCTTTTTGAATTCGTTGTTTTTTTTTATTGAGAATTTTCTTTTGATGTTCGCCCAAAAGTCGAATATTCGCCCTCCTCCGACGTGAGTCGGGAGTCGTTATGGATAGTGTTGCGTCAAGTCTCGAAGCAGGTGATTGAAGTAGAATGTTTTGAGTTTATTTACATAGCCCTATGGTATATTTACGGCTCATCACGACGAGTAAAACTGTCATAAAGATAAGCTGGTTAGTGGGCGGGATTAAATAGGTTAATTTAATGTATCGTTTGCAATGTTTGCCGTTATTTTATATTTATATATATTTTTATATATATATATATATATATTTATATATATTATAATTTATATATATATATTATATATATATATATATATTTATATAATATATATTATATATATATATTATCTATTAATATATCCCTTACTAAGTGATCTTGAGGTCAAAGAATACAATTCGAGGACACAGCTTCATCAGATGCTCTAGGTCTAGGCGATTATGGTTTATATTGCCGGTGTAAATCCAATTTTCAACTGACTCTCAGTAATTTTGTTGTTGATTTTTTACGTGGTTTTTTAAGTCGGGATTTTGTTGTGCTTATGTGGAGTTTTATCAAATGAGTACCGTGTTGTTTAGAATTATTTTTAATGGTGTTAAAACCTATTATAAAGAGCAATGATAAATGTGTATCCCCTTGGAATATTTCCCAGGGTTGATCGTAAAAAATTCCATTTCTTTTCATTCCATAATAGTCATTTTCGTTTTCAAGTATTTTCGAGTTCAAAAAAATTTTGTTTTCATACCAACCATTTGTAGACTTTTCAGTATCCAACTATGTGGAAGCGAGTCAAATGCTTTATTATTATTATTATTATTATTATTATTATTATTATTATTATTATTTTATTATTATATATTTTTTTATTTCTCAGGTGGGGCATTTGGGTATTGGCAGTGTTAGGCATTATTTATCAGCAAGTTTTCCATGAAAGGTTCAAGATGATCGAGACATTGTTTTATATCGTTATTTGGTGTTTTCCCTCCTCTCAGTAGTGAATGATAGATGTCAATTTAGATATATATATTAATATATATGATATTATATATATATATTATATTATATAATTATTATATATATATATATATATATAAATATATATATATATATATATAAATATATATAAATAAATAATATTATTACTTATTATATATTTATATATTTTATATAGATATTCTAATAAGATGTTAAAATTTTATGTTTTAGAGAAATGTCAAGTAAAATAGTTTCTTTACCGTATATAAGAATAAATGATAAGAAAAATAAACTAGAATCTCATTAACCTCTTCTGCCATTAATAGAAAGAAAGCTGTCGTTGATATTACTACCCTATTTTATTACTTTTTATGGCTAAATATTAATCCATGCTAGAACTATAATGAAGGGGAGCAGTGCATGGACGAGGGGCATTGCTTGAATGCTGATCCACCAAGCATGTTCGAGGCAGGTTTATGGTTTGATCTTTTGTGAGTTATTTAAAAGAATATGTTCAGTGGTTGAGCGATTTGAGATAAATTTTTAACATAAGTCGGGTTACAATTTTTTTTTTTAAAATTACGCAAAGTTTTATAATGAGAATACAGTGCTGCCACCAGACGGTTATTATTGCAAATAACGTGCTTGTGAGTAAGTTCAACTCTCATCTTTTTAGGTTTCAACCTTTATGTAACATCCATTATATGTAACATTGCTTAATGGCAGAACCCTATTTAACTTAAGAAAGTAACTTTCTACCATTACATTTTCAATTCTTTATAAATTATTTTAGGTTATCTGGTTTAATACGTTCACTTCGTTACAGCTATTTGATTATCTTTCTTTTTTTTGGTTTGGTGCTAGAATAATTGTTCTAAAATTTCTTTGCCCCAAAGAATAGAAAATAAAAAGTTTTTAAGATATTGATTAAATTTCCCTGATACGAAGCACCGTAACTCGCTTGAAGAAAGTGCTGAGTTGAGAGTGACTAAGTTATTGAGAATCGAAGTTTATATTCAGCGCTAATTCATAAACGGAGATATTATATGTTCTATTCTTCTACAGCTTTGTTGGATTCACTTTTTCCAGAGTGCTATCGACAGCAAATTTGCTGTTACATGACACTTTAATAAAGATTATAATATTAACAGGTACGATCGTCTTTTGAACTTAAACTTAATGTCCTCCATATGAAAGAAGATATAAGACAAATAAAAGCATAGTAATATTAACTTGTCGCTCACTAAAACACTAATTTAAAAAAGAAAGAAAAACGCTGCAATCGTTTATCAAGATGACGTCACTGCCGTTTCATGTAATATAAAATACAATGGTAGTTTAGCAGTTTTTTTTAAGCTTAATGGTTTTTATGCTTAAAAGTTTTAAATAATTGATGAATTTTCTTGCTTGTGACAGAGCTAACATTTGACCATTAAGTATTTTTTTTACAAGCACAATTAAATTTCTTCTCATTTCCATCCAACTCTAAATTATTATTAATTGCTTCTCAACGCAGCCACGCCGCCCATAACCAACCAACAAACAAACAACATTTTTGCATGTAATGAAAGAGAAGATATCTCTTTCAACCGAAAGAGAAAAACAAGTAAGAAATAGAATATAATGAAAAGATGAACTATTTCAAATTCCAAATGTTGAGAAATTTGTTGCCCATTATCTCATTTTAATTAATAAAAATCAATTAAGAAATTTATAGTAATTAATACGGTGTTCACCGAAAAAAATTTATTGTTGTTTTTGAACAAGTTTAAAAATTAGTAAATGATACATTTTGTAAACTCTGTAACACAGGTGGTTAATAATTGTGTTACACGTTTTTAAATCATTTATGTAGTAATAGAAAATATGTTAATATTTTTCCCGCTTACGTTTATTCTTTTCGGTAGGAAGGGTTGGGGGAATGTAGTTGATTTAACCTAATTTACTGCTTTACTTGATTTACTGATTTAACTGATTTATTACTGCTTTACTGATGTACTGATTTACTGCTGTTTCACTGCTTTAAGGTATGTAAAATACAAATTTTTTTTTTTACGTTAATAACAATAAAATAAATAAAGTTTGGTGTTATGTTATACAAAATAGACCTTGAATCAATAGATCATGATCAATAGATTATAGATCCAATAGGTCAAAATGGGTAGGGTAAGGAGGGTGGGCGGATACAGTTTGATTTACTGATTACTGATTTACTGCTTTAAGGTATGTAAAAAAAATGCAAATTTTTTAAAGTTATAAACATAAAAGCAATAAATTTTTTAGTAAACAAAATGTTTAAAGAACAAACAAAAATAAATAAAACAGTTTTGTTGTTATAATATACAAAATGATGACTTGAATCAAATAGATCAATAGATCAATCAATAGATCAATAGATTCAATAGATCATCCCCGGAAGGGTAGGAGGGAATGGATGGCAGTTTGATTTACCGATTTACTGCTTTTAAGAAGGTATGTAAAAATGCAATTTTTTTAAGTTAAACATAAAAAGAATAATTTTTTAGGAACAAAATGTTTTTAAAGAAGCAAACAAAAATTAAATAAAAGAAGTTTTGTGTTATGTTTATACAAAATATGACTTGAATCAATAGATCATAGATCAATAGATCAAGATCATGGAGGGTAGGAGGGTAGAAGTGGTGTTTTGATTCCTTGATTTACTGATTTACTGATTTACTGCTTTAGGGTATGTAAAAATGCAAATTTTTTAAGTTATAAACATGAAAAGAATAAATTTTTTAGTAAAAACAAAATGTTTTATAAACAAAATCAAAGATACAAGTGCTTTTGTGTTTTAATTTACAAAAATATGAAACTTGAATCAAATAGATATCAATAAGATCACGGTATGGGTAGGAGGGTATAAGGGTTGTTTGATTTACTGATTACTGATTTACACTGTTTAAGTGTATACGTTAAAAATGCCAAAATTTTTAAGTTATAAACATAAAAAGAATAATTTTTTTTAGTAAAAACAAAATGTTTAAAGAAAACAAAACAAAATAAATAAATTTTTATAGTAAAAATAAAACAGAATATGACTTTAATCAATAGAATCAATGGATACTAAGATCTAAACTGATGACTTAGATTCACGATGGGGTAGAGGATAGAGTGTGTTTGAATTAACTGATTTACTGATTTTACTGCTTTAAGGAGGTATTGTAAAAATAGCAAAATTTCAAAACTATGTTCACGGTGTGGAGCAGGACAACTTTTTTTATGTAAAAACCAAATGGTTTTAGGAACTGTTTTGAAGTAAATAAATTATTGTTCCTTAGAGTAATGCTTATTGCTACATACCCACATTAAATAGAAAGTTTGTGGTGTTATATTGAACAAGATGACTTGAAATCAAATAGATCAATCAATTAGATCAACAATCAATAGATCATGGGAAGGTAGGAGGTAGGGAGGGGCAGTTATGATTTACTGATTTACTGATTTACTGTCTTTAAGGTATGTAAAAATGCAAAATTTTTTAAGTTATATATAACAAAAAAGAAATAATTTTTTTTTAGTAAAAACAAAATGTTTAAAGAAACAAAAAAAAATAAATAAAAAGTTTTTTTGTGTTATGTTATACAAAATATGATTTAAATCAATAGATCAATAGATCAATAAGATCAATAGATCATGGAATGGATGAGGGGATAGGTGGGTGGTTTGATTAAACCAGATTTACTGTTTTACAAACTTTCTTTAAAGGTAAAATGTAAGAAATTAATAGAAAAAATTTTGTTTAAACAAATAAAAAGAATAATTTTTTTTTTTTTATAAAACAAAAATGTTTAATGAACAAAATTTTCTTAAATTTTAGATTAATTAATATGTTTTTTTATGTGAGGTAAAAAAATAAAACAAAATATGACTTTAAATCATAAGATTAATAGGTCAATAAGATTCAATAGTTTTCACATGATGGGTAGGGAGGATTAGAGTGGGTGGTTTGATTTTACTGATTTACCGCTTTACTGCTTTAAAGGTAATGTAAAAAATGCAAATTTTTAAAGTTACAAAATAAACAGGAAAAGAATAAATTTTTAGTAAAAACAAAAAGTTTAAAAGAAACAAAAACAAAAATAAATAAAAGTTTTTTGTGTTATATTAATACAAAATATGACTTGAATCAATCAATAAATAGATCAATCAGATCAATAGATCACGGATGAGTGGGAGGGTATGGAGGGGCAGTTTTGATTTACTGATTTAAAATCATTTACCTGCTTTAAGGTATGTAAATGCATAATTTTTTTAAGTTATAAACATAAAAAGAATAATTTTTTAAGTAAAACAAAAATGTTTTATAAAGCAAATAAAACGAAATAATAAATTTTTAAGTAAAAAATATAATGTTTAAAGAACAAAACCAAAAATAAATAAAAGTTTTGTGTTATATTATAACAAAATATGACTTGAATCAATAGATTCAATAGATCAATTAGATCAATAGATCAATGGAAGGGTAGGAAGGGTATGGAGGGCGTTTTGAAAGATTTAATTACACAGATTTACTTGCTTAAGGTATGTAAAATGTAAATTTTTAAGTTATAAAAATAACAAAAAAAGCATAAAATTTTAGTAAAAACAAAATGTTTTAAAGAAAAACAAAACAAAATAAATAAAAGTTTTTGTGTTATGTTGTACAAAATTATGACTTGAATCAAAAGATTAGAATAGATCAATAGATCATAGATCAAGGATGGATGAAAAGGAGGGTTGATTTGAGATTTAAACTGATTTAACTGTTTAACAACTGCTTTTTTAAGAGTATGTAAAAAACGTAAAATTTTACGTTTTAAACATGAAAAATGAAGAGCATAAAATTTTGTAGTAAAAACAAATGTTTAAAGCTAATAAAAAAAAAATAAATAAAAAAAAATAAAAAAAAAAAAATTAAATTTATAAAAAATGAAAGTTAGAAAATTAAAAAAATAACAATTAAAAATTAAACAAAGTATTAAAATGCAAAATAAAACTTACAAAAAAAAAATAAAGTTTGAAAAATAAATTTAAATAAGTAAAATTAAAAAATAAATAAAAAAAATAAAAAAAAATTAAACACAATTAAAAATGATAAAAAAATAAAAAAAATAATTAAGAAAAAAAAATTTAAACAAAATATAAATCTAAAAAAAATAAAAAATAAAAAATAAAATTGGTATAAACTTGCAAGAAACAGAAATGATTAAAATGTAAAAATAAGACATTAAAAAAAAAATACTCAATATATGCATGCTTCAAAAACTGCAAGCAACAACAACCAAATCGTTAGCGTTTATTAATAAAAAGAAAACGGAGATTTTTGAAAAAAATACATAATGATCCGTCTTCAAAAACCGATTTTAGAAAGACGGGTTATCTTTGCAAGATGCAATGGAAATTGACGAATTAATGACAATGGTAGAACCAGATCAGGTATGTGACAGTAATGATATTGTATTTTAATTAAACAAATGTACTAACTAGGCACTGCACCGGCTCCAAGCACCGCCCTGAGTCAGCTCAGACTCTGAATCCTTCTCCTACTCCCCCTTCCTCTCTCTTATGCCTCTTTCCTCATTTCTTCTTCCTCTCTTCTTCTTCCTTTTTCTTCTTTCCTTTCTTCTTCTTTCCTCTGTTTTGCATTCCATGCTTTTTCTTCTTTTTTCAGGAGGGACCCCTCCGGGGGTCTCATAGACTCACTTTTCTCCGAACCTCGAATCCGACTCCACTCGTTCTCTCGCGATTCTGGCTCCTTTACCCACCTCCAGTTTAGTCCTTAAACTGCGATTATTTAAAACCCTTCTAGGAACCAAGCCCCTTTGAGGGGCTCCGCCCCCCTTTTGGGGGTTATAATCCCTTGAGTTTTTCAGGCTCAGAACCCTAGGAAGTAGTTCGTCTCCCCAGACCTTAAATTTTCGGTCCCTCCACCCGACATTTAAAAAACCCCCTCTAACTTTGCGTAATCCAAAACGTCAAAAAATAATAATGAAATAATGGAAATTTCTCAGCTCAGAGCTGGCCGACCTGACTGGAATTTCCACAAACCTTCGAAAATGGTTTTCAAGTCCCCTTTTGCCCGGCCTTCGACGTGCAGGGGCTGTCATGGGAAAATCCCAAATCTCCGGAAGTTGGGATCTTGACCTGAATTATGGACAAAACGGGGTTTAAAAAAAAAAAAAAAGGGCTAGAAAAGGTAGCTAAAAATGCTAAAAAAGGTGCCAAAAATGTAAAAAAGGCAAATTTAAAAATAAAAACAAAACGGATTAGGTTGCCAGATTTAGCGACAAATCTGACAAAACGGTAAAAAAGTAGCAAAATTTCTAAAAAAAATGGTAAAAATTAGTAAAAAAGTACCAAAAATGCGCAAAATTAACGGATTAGGGTGCCAGATTTAGCGACAAATCTGGCATTCGTCAGTTTAGCGGTAGTTGTGCCCTCCTTACTACTGTCTTCATATCTTTATTATGAACCCAATGAAGGGTTATCTGGGAATCTGAAATAATATTCAGTTCTTTAAATTCAACTCCAGATAAACTACTTAGTACTTGAGGCAGACATTTTACTGCCAGAAATACTGATATAAAAGTTCGAAGCAGGGAAGAGTTTTCCCTTTTTCTGGACTTATTTTTTACCCTTTTCCCAAAGAATATTAGTACCTTCAGATGAAACATAAACACCAAATAATTAAGCGACAGAACTTGCTTCATAGAATATGTTGATTAAATTGGAGTCACTAACCTCCAATGATGATATTTTGAAAGAAATATCTTTTATAGAATTAAGGTCTTTACTCATCTTCTTTCACTGATCCTTAATCTCAGGAGCGACTATGTCATCCCATCCCATCTCCACTTCTCAGGTTTTCTTCATAAGAAGACAACCTTTAACGGTAACTGGAAGGTATAAAGAAAGGTGGTCAAAAATCTTAGAGATTTCGGATAATGTCTTTTGGTAGTGACATCTATAAGAGAAAAGTTACTTAAGCTCAGAGTGTCTAGACTGGTGTTGTATAGGTATCCCAACACCCTTTCCTCATCACGCTGATGAGAGACTATTTTATTTCCTCTTCGAATAATTTCATGAGTTCAGGATAATTAGTGTTCCATGAACACAATTTGAAACCTCCTTCGCTCAGTGGCTTTTTTATAAACATCTTTTAGTTATAAGGACTGAACAGTATTGACACATTTTGACCAATACCAATATCAATACCTGTGCTAAATGCCAATACCTTTTGGGAGCCAATACCAATACCCAGAAAATTGACCAATACCAATACCAAAACCAATACTTTGGCACATCCCTAATATATATATATATATATATATATATATATATATAATATATGTATATATATATATAATATTAATATATATGATATATAGTTAAAATATATATATTATATATATATATATATTATATAATATATATATATATATATATATATATATATATATATATATATATATATAAAAATAAGTATATATATAATAATATATATATATAAATATATATAATACTAATATATATATATATATATATATATATATATATATATATATATATATATATATATATATATATATATTAGTTCACTAAAAAACTAAAAATCTCTTTTAATTTTCTACGGTGTACATATGTCTTATATATTTTTTTGGTTTCTAAATCTCCCCATTTTATCCTGGTTTTTGCCAAAAAGAAAACAAAAAAAAACTGCCCTGGTGGTAGGTGGGCATCCCCTCGGGGAGGTATCCAGAGCAACCCTGCCTAATTTCTAGGTAACAGCTACTGAACTATAGGGCTCTAACTTACTAACTTCCCAGATGGCGGCAATGTTCAAAGTTTAATAATGTAAATTTAAACATATGCTCAATTACTTACGATATTCCTGTTATGTCATTACCATCAGTAACCTGTAGCAATAGCAATACCATTTAAATTTGTAAGTTTCACCAATGAGGCAATGACATTCATTCAGTAGTGGGAATTGGACAATGGCTGTTACCAAAATATATGTTTAGTTTGTAAATTTTATACCTATTTATTTTTTTTTTATTTGTCAAATAATACTTAAATGATATTGTTACAAAAATAAAATTCAATTATTGATTATTTTATTTTTCCCTCAGAAATAGAAACTCGAAAAAGTTCAATAAAACCCACTGGGCTGTTTTTCTTATTTTTTTTTTGGTTCAACCTTGTTCAGAGCCAATAAGAGGAGGAAAGGAAGATTTACAGAAGTTATTAGATATGTTTTTTTGCAAGAGGAGGACGGAAGCTTTTCTGTAGGTGAACCAAGAAGGTCAGCACATTTCCTTTTAGTGAAAGCACGCTTAGCCTGTCGAATAATATTCTTGCAACGACGATTTAGTTGAAGACTGAATGAACTTGCTCATCCCTTCGGTGATCATGGCCTTAACCTTTTAAGCAGATACCGAGGCGTCCTTCGAACCTAAACATTATTTATTCCACCTTTAGTTAGCAAAGCCTGATTAAAGTGCCAGAAAGTTCGTTTAAGGCAGGATGTTGCTGCTGGAGAGAGTGTGTTATGCTTAAGAGCTGGAAGATCGTGGTCAGAGTTACCGATAGGAGAGAAAAGGTGTAAATGTGTGTTTAAGAATTGGCTAGGCGATCAGAAAAACGCATAGGTTTCCTAATAAACTATTCCAGACCATTAGAAGTACTGAATTATTTAGCCTCCTTCCCTCCTTTATCCTTTTGAGGGGAGCCCAACCCCTAAATAGAGAACCTCAGCATTTGAATGAGAAGATGTAACATTTTCGTAAGATCTTTTAAGAAATCAAAAAGAGCCGAAAAATCTGTTCCTTTAGGAGAGCAGTAGCAGATACACAAGATAATAATAGTAGAGGGAAGAAAAATTTTACGCCATAGAACATCGAAATTAGGAGATTCAAGTTTTTCCAGATGTGTTACAAGATAGTTTATGTTTATATAGGAGCAGACCATACCATTCAGACGGAAATTGTAAACTAAATTATTATAGGTCGAGATGACATGCCAAATAAGTTCTGGCGAGCTCTGCCAGGTAAGGACAGACTTGACTGTTGTCAAGTCACCAAGCTAGAGGATCTTCATCTACCTCCAAACTTTTCCGCTTTTGATACTCTTCAATCTGGTTCCGCATCACTGCTAGAAGCTAAAAGATCGTCATAGATTCAGCAATGCTTTTGCTACTAGATGTAAGGCTTGTTACTACAGCCTCTGTTTCTGAGATCTTTTACTTTTACGTTGAAGAATTTCTTTAGCGTCCTGTACCAGTTTATCTAGAGTGTCTTAAATTGACCCTAACTCTCTCTCTCTCTCTCTCTCTCTATATATATATATATATATATATATATATATATATATATATATATATATATATATATATATATATATATATATATATATATATATATATATATATATATATATATATATATATATATATATATATATATATATAATTTTGAACAAAATAGGATAAACAAACGTAGGCTCTGAGAAGCCAAGAGGGCAGACTTCCAAAAATAAACCCATAGTTGCCACTCGCCCCATCATCACTTCTGAATTGGTGGTTTCTGATAATGTTGTTGGCTCCACCAAGACTATTCTGGCTTCCCCTGATTCACGGTCCCCTTTCTTCACTAATTTTATGCAGCACCATTCGCGGTCCCAATTTCTAAATTTCGCTTTGTTGAACACCTCCTCTTTTCTTCAAGACCTCATATCTTGTTTTTAACTGTAACCCATGTGTCTGGGTGCTCTGATAGTAATCCCTACTCCCTACTCTGCTCCCTCTTACTGTCTTTAAACTTTCAGTCAATAGTGGATATTGCTCATATGTACGCAACGATCTTACCTGTTCTCCTGTCCCTAATTTGATGTCTTCTGAACTTTATATTTTGGGATTCGGTTCTCTTTTCAATCTATGTCTAAAATCATCTCTGATGCCCGTCTATCATCTAATTCTGCTGACAATCCTAAATTCTTTAAATAGAACACATCCTCTCTTCCTCTCTTTTCTCAGAAATTATCATTTAAGGTGCTTTCAATGTTCGTCATTTCCAGTGGCTTCCTAATAGTCCTCAAGGTATAGTAGGTGAACTAGCCTACCATTTTTCTTTTCAGAACAACCTTCAGCATATGATGTAATGCCCTTATACGTTATGGTCATGAACCCTACTTAATTAACGTTTTTTAAATTCCAATAGTTCTCCTTATTCCGCTAAACTCTTTCATCTTCTGGGTTCTTCAAATCACCTTCTTATTTCTATATCTTGTTCTTTCTCTCCAAGTGGTTTGCAGGACCCCCGCCCTTGTCGAGATGACGATTTTGAAACTTTGGTACTACCAACTGGCAAGACCTGCGGAATGTGGGTTGTATTTCTTCGATTTCCCAAGGAATGATTACCGTTTAAGTGGGAGGGGTCTCTGGGATTGTACCGATTGCACAACCGGGATGATTTTCTCTGTCATGGGAGCATATATTAGTTTTGCATTCCTTTCAACTAAACTAATATACATTAATTTAACTCTGCTTCTTACCGTTCTATTCGCTTTAGGGATACCCAATTAATAAATTAGGGTCGTCTTGAAAGTCCAGAAACTCGTGTTTCTTACATTTCATCCCGGAATGTCACAAACTGTATTCTTCGAGATAGTAAAAACTCTTTTCGTCTTAGAAAACGCAACAATCTTTCTGGTTCCTCTGCCTCACGATCTTTCTAAAGCTTTGCAAAAAAAATAAAAAATATCAGCTATAACTTATCTTCTCCCCCTTATTTCCCTCCTCTTGTTTCCCCTCACGGCAGAAGTTATGCCTTTCTTCTTATAAAGCTGAACTCTTTGCTAAAACCATTGCCTCCAATTAAATTCTAAACGATTTCGGAGCTATTTCTCCCTCTATATCCCTCCAACTCTTATATACTTAACATTTAATGCCTATCTTTAATTATTTTTATTTAAATAGGACTTTAGCAAATAGCTGATCATCATTTATGTAAGGTCATCATAATCAAAGTCGTTAACATTTTTATATTATAGCTTATAACCTACGATTTAAATATTTTTTTTAAATAATACATAGTAAGTACTATGAAAAGCCGCTCTGACATATAGAAACAATATTAAAGTAATTTAAAAATAAATATTTTGAATCTTACGATAACTTGTCCATAGTCTTAGCATAGTATAACATTGGTCTTAGTAATGTTTCACGTTGCTATTGTTAGTTTTTTTTTTTAAATTAACTTCTATTTTTACTTTTAACACACTTTAAGAGATTTGTACTCTTAAAAACACTGGAATAAATAACTTAAGCGCTAGAAATTTATAATGACTTAATCTTGTATAAAAAACGAGGGATATATATTTCTCCATACTTACAAGGTGTTTTACATGTTTAATAGTCATCAATTTATATATGTATATATAT
>JABUQX010012684.1:25000-36351 GCA_015478945.1 Trachelipus rathkii | reverse complement strand
GGAAAAAATTAATGCCGGAGCCGGAGCCGGAGCCGGAGCCTGGGTATGAATTTTTTTCAAAAAATATTTTTTTAGGTGAAAAATTTAATGCCAGAAAACGTACTGAACAAATTTCAAATAGTGCAGAAACCTTAGTCGGGTCCGGATCCGGATCCAGATTCGGAGCCTTATCCTTGGTATAAATTTTTTCAAGAGATAATTTTCTTAGATGAATAATTTATTCCAGAAGACTTGCTGAACAATTTTCAAATAGTGCAGAATCCTTAATCGGATCCGGATTCGGATTCGGAGTCGGATCCGGAGTCGAAGTCGGAGCCGGAGTATGATTTTTTTTCGAAAAATATTTTTTTTTGTGAAAAATTTATTGATAGAAGAAGTGCTGAATAAATTTTATAAATAATTTTAAACCTTAGGTCAGACCGAAGCCGAAGGCCGAACTCGGAAGCGGTGTCGGCCAGCCAGAGCCGGAGGCCGCAGGCGGAGCCGCGAGCCGGATTCCTGGTAAAATTTTTTTTCAAAAAAATATCTTTTTAGGCGAAAAATGTATATTGCCAGAAGACGTGTTGAACAATTTTCCAATTAGTCCAGAAACCTTAGTCGCGATCCGCGAGCCGGATGCCGGCAGGCAAACCCGAAGGCGGGTCCTGCGGTATGAATTTTTTTTTAAAGAAATATTTTTTAGGTGAAAAATTTATGGAAAAGAAGAATTTTCTGAAACAATTTTCAACAAAGTGCCCAGGGAACCTTTAATGGCATCCGGAATCAGGAGCAGGATCGGAAGTCGGATCGGAGCCGTATCTTGTTTATTAAATATTTTTCAAGAAAAATATTTTTAGTTGAAAAATGAATTGCCAGATAAGACTTGCTGACTAATTTCAAATAGTCAAAAACCTTAGTCGGATCTCAAACAGTGCAGAAACCAGGGCTGCGGAGTCGTAAAATAAATTTTTCGACTCCGACTCCGACTCCTTTAAATTCAAATTTGGATTTTCGACTCCGACTCCGACTCCGACTCCACTTAAACAAAAATTTTTGACTCTGACTCCGACTCGACTCCGACTCCGACACTCCGACACCGCTTCCGACTCCGACTCCACTTAAACAAAAAATTTTCTGACTCCGACTCCGACTCCCGACTCCACTTAAACAAAAATTTTCAACTCCGACTCCGACCCCAGCCAGTCAAATTCAAAATTTCGACTCTGACTCAGATTAGTGCCTACAGAGTTACAGTAAAACATTTTTTTGTTTTCAACAATTTTTTTTCGCTTGCCTTGAGAATAAAAAAAATAGACCACTTTATAACCAATGAATCTAATCTCAAATGCTATACGGTAAAAATTACCGTAAAGACATAAGATGCTGGCGCAACACATGGACAAACAAATATATTTCAGTTTTCGGAAACAAATGTATAACGTAATTATAATGCAAATTATTTTTATTTTTTATTATAAAACAGCCATTATAAAATATACAGTTTAATAACACTTGGATTTCACATAATAATAATAAATAATAATGAATAACAATAATAATAATAATTAATAATTAATAATAATAATAATAATAATAATAATAATAATAATTAATAATAATAATAATATAATGCCATTAAAAGAATCGCTTATGAAATAAAAAAAACAAATAGAATTTCTGACAAATTTAAAAGAAACTTGGATTTTATAATTGTAGAGATATATATATATATATATATATATATATATATATATATATATATATATATATATATATATATATATTTATATATAAATTATATATAAATAATATATACATACTTAATATATATATATATTATATGTAATAATAATATATATATATATATACTATATATATATATACTCCACAACTCTTTTTTTATATATATATTTATATTATATATATATTAATATATATATATATATATATATATATATATATATATATATATATATATATGGATTGCCTAAAATACATAAAAACTCAGAAAATTCACCTTTGAGACCTGTAATATATATGTGCAGAACGGTTACACACGAAATTGCCCAATATCTGAACAGCATTATTCTACCATATCTTAATAACTCTTTCATAGTTAAATCAAATAATGAATCATTATGTAAATTATCAAACTTAAAACTTGAAGCCACTAATATATTCGCCTCACTTGATGTAGAATCTTTGTTCATAAATGTACCGGTTCTTGATACGATTGACATAATAATTAACGAAGTGTATCACTCAAATAACCTACCCCCACCAGATATATCAGAACAACATATGAGAACCTTTTATTAATTTGTTGTACTCAAACACCGTTTAAATTTAAAGAAAACATATATCTACAAACTGATGGAGTGCCGATGGGCTCACCACTTGGACCTACATTTGCTGACTTCTATATGTCCAATCTGGAAAAACAAAATCCTTCGTGAAACAAACAACTTTAACCCCGTATTTTACATAAGGTATGTCGACGACACCCTCACTATTTTTAGGAACATAGATCATATACATCAGTTCATCAATAGAATTCAAGAGTTGTCATGCTTAAAATTCACATACGAAACTTAGGTTAATAATGCTATCTGTTTTTTAGACATCAAAATCAATGTTAATTCTGACGGCTCATTATCTACAGGCATGCATGTCAAAACCCACTGATAATGGTCTGTATATGAACTATGGATCCTATTCACCGACTATTTACAAAGAATCTATCGTAAAAATTTTAGTTTACAGAGCATACAACCTATGTTCAACTTGGGAAAACTTTTGATGAAGAAATTTGCCGCATTAAGTAAAATTTAATTAACTGTGATCATCCACAATATTCAGTTGAAAATTTAATTAATAAAACCCTTACAAAATTATATAATAAAGAAAGTAAAAATAATAAGAAAAATTCGATAAATTTCTTCTTCAAAACTTCCAATGCTATTTGTCAATAAGGAAGAGAAGTGCCTTCGTAATATTTTGAATTCTCACCTCAAAACTAAAGACACCTCAAAAATTAAAGTCAGACTATATCATAAGTCCAAACAACTGTCATCTTCCTTTAGCACAAGAGATGCTTTGCCCGACAACCATCACGTTGTGTACCAATTTAACTGCCCTGAAATTAGGACTGTTACGTCGACATATATTGGTTACACGAAGAATATAGATTGTCGGACAGGGCATATCAACATCTCTACAGTCCCAGCAAAATCTTTGAACATTTCAATACGGCACATGGTCAATCAACTATTAGTAATATTTCTAAACACTTCACAATATTATACGGATCGTGTGAAGTCCAGAAACTTAAAATTGCGGAGGCCTTCTACATCAAAACACGCAACCAGACATTAACATAAAATTTTATGTATTTATCAGTCAGACTCAATATCATATGATTTACTTATTCTATATCCTATTAATTTTAAACTTGCCAAAAAATCTTCCCGGTTTGTGTCCATTTGTGTAATGATGAAAAATTCGTTTCCTTTTGTTGAATGGACTTTAATTTGCTATAAAATGAAGCACCACCGCCAATGCGAGGGCGTTAGCCCTCGCTCAATAGACAGCCAATGCCCATGCCCAGCCCATGCCCATGCCCATTGCCCATGCCCATGCAAATGCAAATGAAAAAAAATGCAAAAAAACGTTGAAAATTCGTTTCTTTTTGTTGAATGGTCTTTACGATAAAAAAACTGAGCACCACCGCCAATGCGAGGGCGTTAGCCCTCGCTCAATAAGACCAAGCCTTGCTCCGCATTAGGAGCAAGCCAATGGCTGTTATAATCATTTAAAGACTCATTCGCTTACAAGAATAATCCCTGAAGATGTCTCAAGTATAGAGACGAAACGCGTCGGGAAATCTATGTAAATATATCTTCTTCTTCTCCTGTATATTATTTTCAAAGATTATTTTAAGGAAATTAAATTATGTCCAAAAATAAATATTTAGAACGTTGGAAATAAAATCAAAAACTTTTATAATAATAATAATAATAATTAATAATAATAATAATAATAAATTAATAATAATAATAAATAATAATATAATAATAATATAATAATAATAGATTATAATAATAATAATTATCCTATATATATTAATAATAATAATAAATAATAATTAATAATAAAATAATAATAATAATAATAATAATAATAATAATAATAATAATAATAAAATAATAATAATAATAATAATAATAATAATAATAATTCCTAAATTTTTCAAATTGCAGAAACCTTAGTCGGATCCAGCGCCGGATCTGGAGCCGCAGCCGGAGTATGAAACGGAACCAGATTCTTTGCATAAATTTTTTCAAAAAATATTTTTGTACGTGAAAAATTTATTGCCAGAAAGTACTGCACAATTCTCAAACAGGGAAGAAACTATAGTAGGAGTTGGAGCCGGAGCCGGAGAAAAATAATTATTATTTTTCTTTTGGGTTGTAAAAGAAATATATCAAAGGCTTGAATGATTCCAATTGCAAAAGATATATATATATATATATATATATAGATATATATATATATATATATAGATATATTATTATAGTATATATATATATATATATATATAATAATATATATATATAATATATATATATATATATGGATTGGGTATGAAGAATCAGCAGTTGCGGGCTGAGGCTAGCAAGAATGGTGTTAGAGTAATGGCAGAATGAAGCAGAGTGAGGGTGCCCTACCTATTATATGCGGAGCATTTGGTTTAGTGCATGTGCGGAATCTGAAATAGCTTTGAGCCGTGCATTAGTTAGAGAGATTTGGCAGGTGTGTAAAAAGGCAGGGTTTGAAGTAAACGTTGCGAATAGATTTAAGGTTATAGGTTTTGAGTGAGGACAGTTCTCTGTTGTAAAGTTATGTTAGATGGTGGAGGAAAATGTCTTAGGTTCAAATATTTAGGATAATATGTTGAATGAAAGGAACGGATATGCAGAATAGTAGTATGAAAGTTGTGAAGCCGGCAGAGATGGCTGGTGCAATTTAAATCTTTAGTGGATGCCAACAGGGAATTAAGTCTTGAGTGTGCTAGGCGTCTTACATGACGGTATGAATATTACCTGTGCTATTGTTATAGTAGTGAAGACTCATGATCTGGCAAATAAGATGTACATATATAAGTATAAGATATTAGTAGGGAACTTCTGCTTAGCGGGCTACACGCATTTTGATGGGTTATTCCTTGGGTTACAGGAGCAACCAACCAAAAGTCAAGCACGCCGCACATGGGCACAAGATGCTTGTTGCAATAAATTTGCAATAATAAGACAAGAAAAATTTCACTCGCGCCAGGACTCGACAAACCATCGACAACAGCGTCGCCGTTAGGCAATGACAGGAAGCTCTACCACTAGTCCGATCTGCCACTCCAGAAAAAGAAGGTATCTCGGAACAGTTTTCAAATCTCTCCTGTTTCGACATCACTGCTTTGAAACTCCGGTACTTATTTAAATCCATAGAAGCTTTGCTTTTAACCACCTAACTGGGCTACACAGTATTCTGCTAGTTTGCTCCATGCCTGTTACAGGAGCAACCAACAAAGTAAGCACGACGCCGACATGGGAACATCATTCTTGTTGCGATAAATTGCAATAATAAGACGAGAAAAAATTTTCCACTTCACGCCAGGACTCGAACCGCTCAACAACAGCGTCACTGTTAGACAATGTACAGGAGAGTTCCACCACTAGTCCGATCCGACACCACAAAAAAAAAGAAGGTTATCTCTTTTAAGTTTTCAAATCTCCTGCCTCGATATCACTGCTTTGAAACTCGCAACTTATTTAAAATCCATTAGAAAGGAGTGGTTTGGAACCCCTGCTGGGCTACCACGGCATTCTTCTGGGTGCTCCTGGTTAAAGGAGCAACCGGACCAAAGTCAAGAACGCCGACATGGGCACAGGATTGTTGCCGACAAATTTGCATATAAGACTGTGAAGAAAAAAATTTCACTCGCGCCAGGACTCGAACCATCGACAACAGCGTCACCATTAGACAATGTACAGGAGGCTCTACCACTATTGCTATCCGCCTCCCAGAAAAGAAGCATCTTCGGAAGTTTTCAAATTTCTGTGCTTTAGATATTTCACTGCTTTGCAAACTCGATATTTATTCAAATCCAGTAGAAGGGCTGGTGGAACCCCTTGCATTGGGCTAAAACGGCATTCTGCTAGTTTTGCTACCTTTTTACAGGGGAGCAACCAACCAAAAAGTCAGGCCACGCCACATGGGCACAAAAATGCTTGTTTGTGGACAAATCATTAATAAGACGGATCATGAAAAATTTCACTTGGCCAGGGACTCGAAACCATGGACCAACAGCGCGCTGCTTAGAACAATGTACCAAGAGGTTACACCAACTAGTCAGATCCGACACCCAGAAAAAATGATAAGTTTCGTTACAGTTTTTTAAGTTTCCTGCTACGATATCACTGCTTTGAAACTCCGCATACTTATTTAAAATCACAGAAGGCATGTTTGGAACCCCTTCTGGGGCTACACGGTATTCTTCAGGGGTGCTCATGGAACAGGACCAAACCACCAAGGTCAAGCGGAACGCCGACAGCGCACAACATGCCTTCTACGACAAAATTTGCAATAAGAGGAAAAAAAAATTCGCTCGCGCCAGCTCGAACCACGACAACAGCGTCCGCCGTTAGACAATTATTACAGGCAGGCCTACCGTAGTTTTCGCATCCGCCTCCTAGAAAAAGAACGCAATACTCGCGAAGGTTTTCAAATTTCCTGCTTCAATATCACTGCTTTGAAACTGCTTTAAATCCACAGAAGGGTATGGTTGGAACCCCTGCTGGGGATACACGGCATTCTTCTGGGGTGCTTCCTGGGTTACAGGAACAACCGACCAAAGTCAGGGAACGCCGGACATGCCGCACAAGATGCTTTGTGGCGACAAATTTGCAATAATAAGACGAAAAAATTTCACTCGCGACAGGGAATCGTCTTTCGACAACAGCGTCGCCGTTAGGCAATGTAGAGCGCTGCTCTACACTAGTCGCATCCACCCCCCAGAAAAAGAAATTCATTCTGTTGAAAGTTTCAAATCTCCTGCTAATCGATATCACTGCTTTGAAACCGGATACTTTATTTAAAATCACAGAAGGATGCGCTTGGAACCCCTGCTGGCTGTCTAACACAGCATTCTTCATGGGGTGCTTCAGTGTATAACAGTGAGCAACGACCAAAATCTAAGGAAACGCTGACATGCGCCAACAAATATGCTTGTTGCGACAAATTTGCAATAATAAGACGGAAAAAATTTCACTCGCGCCAGGACTAGAACCATCGACAACAGCGTCGCCGTTAGACAATGCACAGGAGGCTCTACCACTAGTCCGATGCGCCTCCCCAAAAAAGGTCATCTCGGGAAGATTTCAAATATCCTGCTTCGATATCACTGCTTTGAAACCCGATACTTATTTAAACCCACAGAAGGGGTGGTTGCGAAACCCCCTCTGCCGGGCTACACGGCATTTTTCAGGGGTGCTCATGGGTTACAGGAGCAGCTGACCAAAGTCAAGGATCACCGACATACGCACAACATGCTCGTTGCGAGAAATTTGCAATAATAAGACGAAATTTTTTTTTACTCGCGCCAGGACACGAACAACAACGTCGACCGTTATACAATGTACAGGAGGCTCTACTACTAGTCCGATCCGCCTCTCCAAAAAAGAAGACATCTCGGAACAGTTTTCAAGTCACCTGCTTCGACATCACTGCTTTGAAACTGTACTTATTTAAATCAATAGAAGGTTGCTTGGAACCTATATATATATATATATATATAATATTTTTTTTTTTGCCGTCTAAATATATATATATATATATATATATATATATATATATATATATATATATATATATATATAATATATATATATATATATATTATATATATATAATATAATATATATATATATATTATTATTATTATATATTTATTATTATTACTTTTGTCCCGCTTGAGCGGGGTAGTGGTGCGTACAGCCTTCCTCATTCACACCCCCCCTCATCTCGCCCTCACCCACCTCCTCCACTCCCCTCTATCCCTCGCCAACTCCCTACCCTCTTCCTCCCCCATCCCTCCCTCCTCCAACATCTCCTTTATTCCATCCATCCACCTCCTTCTTGGTCTCCCCCTTCCTCTCCTTCCTATCCCCTCCGCCTCCCAAACTCTTCTAACCACTCTTTGCTCCTCCATTCTCACTAAATGCCCATACCATCTTAACATTCCCTTCTCCGCTCTTCCCACCAGACCATTCCTCCAATCACATCTCTCCCTCACCACCCTATTCCTGATCCTCTCCCTTCTGCTAACCCCACAAACCGCTCTCAACCCCTTCATCTCAAATACTTCCAACTTTTTCCTGGACCTAGCATTCAACCCCCACGTTTCACACCCATACAGCACCGCTGGTACACAGATTTTTTCGAACATACTCATCTTAACTTTCTGTGATAGATCCCCCCCTTTCCATATTTCTCTCAGACCACTCAAAGCCCTCATTCCTTCACCAATTCTATGTTCTATCTCCTCCTTCATCCCTCCCCCCTTACCCAACTCCATCCCTAAGTATCTAAAAATCTTTACTTCTTCCAATACTACCCCCCCTACTCTAACCTCCAACCCCTCCCCCTCCTCACTCTCCTCCTCCTCAAACACTAACACTTTACTCTTACCTGGATTTATTTTAAGCCCCTTTTGTCCACACACTCTCTCAAACTCCCTCACCAAATACCTCAGCCCTTCCGCGTTCTTCGCCACTAGGGCAGTATCATCCGCAAACAGTATCATGTTCACTTCCCTTCTATCATTCCCATTCATCAATTCCACCCCCCTCCCCTCCCTCACCATTCCTCTGCACACACTCTCCATAAACAAATTGAATAGCCATGGCGACATTACACACCCCTGCCTCAATCCACACACCGTCCCAAACATCTCACTCTCCCCTCCTAACACTCTCACACACATTCTACTATTCTTATAAAAAGCCCTAATACCTTTCCCTAAATTACCCCCCACCCCATTTTCCTCCAACACCCTCCACAGTTCACCCCTATTCACTCTATCATATGCTTTCTCTAAATCTAAAAAACATCCATACACTTTCCCTTTCCTCTCAATACTTTTCTCTACAAGCATCTTTAGTGTGAACACTTGGTCCACACACCCTCTTCCCTCCCTAAATCCTCCTTGTTCTTCCCCCACTCTCCCCTCCGTTAAACCTCTTACTCTCTCAATCAGTATTCTTCCGTACACTTTTCCTACCACACTTAAAAGACATATACCTCTATAATTCCCACATTCCATCCTATCCCCTTTCCCCTTATACAGGGGAACCAAACATCCATCCTCCCAATCCTGTGGTACCTCACCACTCCTCCAACATATGTTATATAACCTATACAACCATTCCTCCACCCCTATACCTCCCTTCTGCAACATTTCCATTCTCACCCCATCCAGGCCTGCGGACTTCCCTTTTTTTCCTTTATTCACAGCCCTAATAATTTCCTCCATTTGAATTTCATCCTCCCCCTCCCTCCCCACTTCATTTCCCATCCTCACCTCTTGCATATCTTCCTCCCCTACCCCACCCCCTTCATTCAATAGTCCACTAAAATACTCCCCCCATCTCTTCCTCACCCTATCCCCTCCTCCTATCCAATCCCCATCTCCTCCCTTAATCCTCTCCCCCAACCCCTCTTTCCTCTTCCTTTTTCTATTAACCTCTTTCCAAAACATCTTATTCCCCGATTCAAAATTTTCCGTCACTTTTCTACACCATTCCTCTTTTGCTCTTCTCTTCGCCCTCTCCACCGCCCTCTTTGCTTCCACTCTAACCCTTCTATATTCCTCCCAGCTATCTTCTCCCCTACCTCCCAACCATTTCACATAAGCCTCCTTTTTCCTTTTCACCACCTCCTTCACCTCCTCACTCCACCACTCACTCCCTTTCCTTCTGCTTGCACCCACCCTTTTTACTCCACATACCCTTCTAGCCTCTTCACATACTGCCTCTCTAAATCTCTTCCACTCCCCCTCCACCTCCCCAATTCCCGTCCCTCTCACGTTTCTCCACTTGTCCTCCATACCTCTCCTAAACTCCCTCTTACATGCTATCTCCTCCAATTTTTCCACCTTTATCACTTCCACTCTCCTCTTTTCTCCCCTTTCCCTCACCGTCACCTCTCCTCCCACCCTTATCCTGGCAATCACCAAATAGTGATCCGATATCCCCCTCCCCGCCCCTCTAAACACATTTACATCTAATAATCTACCTCTATCTTTCCCATTTACACACACATAATCTAGAATCGCCTTCCCCCCCGTTATCTCACTCTTCCATGTATACTTGTGATTATCCTTTTTTTTAAACCACGTATTCCCCACTATCATTCTTCTTTCGACACACAACTCTATCAGACTTTCTCCATTAGCATTCCTCTCCCCTACCCCAAAAAGGTCCTATTATTCTTCCTACCTCCTCCCTTCCCACTCCTGCATTCAAATCTCCCAATAGACAAATTTTTTCATTTACCCCAAAACTCTCCCAACACTCATTCAATTCTCCCCAAAATCTTTCTCTCTCCTCCTCTCTCGCTCCATTCACTGGTGCGTATGCACAAATAAACACCCACATTTCCCCTCTGACTATGAGCTTTACCCTCAACATCCTATATTTAACCTATTTACACAATCTCACCTTGTCCCACATCTCTTTCCTCATAACTATTCCCACCCCCTCCCTCGCCCTCACTCTCTCGCTCACCCCCGATACCATACCCTTGTATTTTCCGAAATCCAACTCCCTCTTTCCCTTCAACTTAGTTTCTGTTATCCCTAACACATCCAACCTTTTTTCCTCAAACATCAACCCCACTTCCTCCCTCTTCAAATCCTCGTTTACCCCTCTCACATTCATACACCCCACCCTAATTACCACTCTCCTCCCCATCTTTCTCTACTTCAAATATAAGTCAATTCAATCAGCTGTACGCTTTACGCGGACCCCCCACCTCTAGGTTGCTTCCCAACACCTAGGCTACCACCCCGCTCCACCAAACCAAACCAACAACAACAAAAAAAAAAAAAAAAAAAAAAAAAAAAAAAAAAAAAAAAAAAAAAAAAAAAAAAAAAAAAAAAAAATATATATATATATATATATATATATATATATATATATATATATATGTTAAAAAATGAAAAATTTTCCAAATGTTTATTTGTGTTTTTCTAGCATTTCATTTTTTCCTTACATGAGATATAAAAAAAAATTCATTAAAAAAAACGAACAGATTTATTT
>JABUQX010012684.1:10000-20000 GCA_015478945.1 Trachelipus rathkii | reverse complement strand
GAGATATAAAAAAAATTCATTAAAAAAAACGAACAGATTTATCTTCTTCAAATTTGGTACCAAGCTCACATATAAACGTGTAAACAAACTGGCGTTTATATTAAATGTTTTGGTAGAACGTAAGGTGGTGTCAGCAATGGTTGACTATTCTCTGATCAGAAATTTTGAAAGTACTTTTCAGAGATTGTAAAAATTTTTTTTTAAAAAACAAATTTACATACAAGGGGTCTAACTGAAATTTATTACTACACTTAATTGGAGTATTTTAGTGCAAAAAAAAAAATTTGAAATATCTTGAAAATTAAAGATTTTATGGCAGTTTTTGTGGAAATTAAAAAAAAAAAAAATCCTCTCTTCACCCCAAAACTGTTCAAAAACGAACAGTTTTTTTTTTATTTTTTTTTTCATAAAATTTAAGATAAAATAGTTGTTCATCAAAAAAACTTTTACTTTTAACGGTTTGGAATAGTTGAGATTTTGCTATGAAGTCTCTCCTTAAATAAGTTAAGTGTTCTTAAATCTTATTGGCAACATTTTCACAATTCCTTATATACTTGATTCTACAGTTTCCAGAATTACTTTTTAGTTATGACCATTGTGCTCGTAGTATGGTTGTCATATTCTTGGCTGGTGGGCGATCACGGTTGAGTAGATATATATATTTTATATATATAATGATTATATATTATAATATTATATAGTATATATATATATTATATTATATATATATTATAATATATATATTAATATATATATACTATATACGGCGCCCGCGTAGCACAAGGGTGCTGTGTCTGCGCCATGAGTTTTTGTGGGTGGAGTAATCGGTAAACTCAGGTAGTACGCTTTGCGTGCTCCTTCTCTTTACCTGCCACCTGCTGTTCTGCTGGAAATATCTTCCATCTTCTGGTGTTTCCCTGCTGAATTTTAATCTACTCCCTGCTCTCTCTCAAAGCTTGCGTCTGGTGCTCATCTGCGTTATCTTGCATTAGTTGGTGAGCTTCTGAGACGTGTAACAACCCCTCCTCTTGAATAGGCTCTGCCCGTGAGTGAGTGGTGACAACTATAAATATATATTATCATATATACTATATATATATATGTCATAATATATAGATAATATGAATATATATATGTATTATTATATATACTATAGATATATATATATATATATATATATAATATATTATATTATATATATATATATATACATATATATCGATATATATATATATATATAATATACATTATACTATATATATATATTATAATATATTATTATTATTTTATATAATATAATAATATTATTCTATTATATATATATATTATATATATATAATATAATATACATAATATATATAACACGTCCTAGTGAGCCTTGTATTGCTGCATACGATATATTAAACACACTTATATGAGATTTTTCAGTAGCAGTCTATTATTATATATAGGTGACTGCCATTATAATATTATATATATATATATATATTATACTATATATAAATATATATATATTATATATATATATATAATTATATATATATTCTATATTATATATAATATATATATCATATATATATATATCTATTATATATATATATATATATCATATAATATATAGATATATAATATATACACGGATATATATATATAGATACTATATATATATATATATATATATTATATATATATATATCTAATATATATATATATATATCATATTATAATTTATATATATAATATTATATATATTGCAGTATATATATAATATATATTTTATATATATAATATATATCTATATTATATATGATATATTATATATATATATTATATATATATTAAGTATATATGTATATATATTATACTAATATATGTAATGGTTAGTTTCAGATAGAAAATAATTCAATTTCTTGGCCAGCGCCCCCAGGTGACAGAACAACCATCCAAATAACACTTTCTATGTTCTCGACTATATTATATCAGTATTTCCGACCTACCTGGTTGGATAAGATATCAGCTGTACAGTACTGCAACGCCACTCAGATAGTCAAAACCTTACCAACTAACACCTGGGAGATCTTCCTAGTACATATAACGCGTACGAACGGGTTTTTATTTTACATGAAAAACCAACCAGACATCCAATATTCGTTCATCAGTGAATTACTTTACTGGGGAATGTCCAATGCTTGATCTATAAAATAAACGGTCTTGAAACCTAGTATAACTAATTAAATGACATTCAAGACAAAATAGTATTACAAAATGGCTCTCGGAAACAAGAAGGAAAACTACTGGGATAATTTTAAAATGCTTATTATAAAAAAAAAATGAAATGATGTACTGCCCTTATTAAACCAATATGAAAGCTTACACATCCCCGTGAATATATATATATATAATAATATTATATATATTATATATAATATAATACTATATAATTATATATATATATATATTATGATATATATATATTATAACATATATATATAAATATTTATATATATATATAAATATCTATATATAGATTTAAATACAATAAGAGCTTTTATTTTATAAAACTTTTTATATAAAAAATTTTATATATATATATCTCTACTATATATCATATATAAATACGGTATATTTCTATTTTACTATACGCAATGCATGGGTTGTAGGACCTGCCTAGTACCTGATATTAATATACCTTAGAATACTACTGCAATTATAGAGTGAACCAATATATAAGGATAGTAGCTCGTTCCATTCTCGATCTATGCTTATTGACCTGGTAAAATATCATAAGAATCTTGAAACTTTCAGCATTGTCCCTCATATTAACGACGCTGAACTCAATAAGGCGCCTCTGTCCCACCTCAGGCGTGCCTATGCATCATTATATAATGATCATTGTTTTATATTTTTCTATAATCTCCCTTGGTCCTCAACTACCAGGGCACTCCCGTCTATTTTAGAGTGTATTTTAGTTACTATTCCTTAGAAGTAAGATAATAGGCACTAATTCTTATGCTCAATATATTACTATACAACTCATCGTATCCGAATATTAACTTTAAGTAAAAACATTAAACATTCCCAGAATTGCCAGGCGGCTTTGTCAGTACTTATAACAGTTGATACAGCCCTATTAACCTTATTAATATAGCCAAGTTTACTTATTACAATACTTAATTCTTCATTATTATATCCCGACCACTACATACACTGCGGCCTTCGTGACACTTTACCCCTATCTCTAGCGCTTGTGTATATTGGTAGATTCTCCTGTGTGATTCATACAGAGCTATAGTATACATTAATTGAGCCTACGGACCTCTACACCGAGATAACTACAGTCTCCTTATTCGTTATTACTCACGCCAGAGATCTGTCTCTAGTATGCTACTATATTATCATGTATATCTATCTTGCTACAGAAGAAATGTTAAAATATTAATTTACTCACTCACCTGATCATTTGAACCTACTATGTCTGAGCTCCGTATATGTAATACACGTGCATACGCCTAGCTATAGCCTGAATATAAATTATTAAAATTTTTTTCCATAAACAAATCATTGTACTGTAAGTTATTAGAGCATATCTTTGCTATGTGTAGAGTCAAAAAAAAAAATAAATTTCAAATTTATAAATGTTTGTTTCTTCGTGTGAACAACAGCTGATGGCTTTATAACAAACAGTACTTCAATGCGAAAATTTCTTAATAGCAATTAAGAAATTTTTATTGAAGATAATTAATAAACAATGAAACATTGAACAAAATGTCTTTAAATAAGAGATAATCGCAATGATACAACGGCTCTTATATTAATATAAAAAAATCATGTTAGAATTTTGTATGTTTGTGAAAAAATTTATTGGATTATACAGATACAAGGCCGATAAATACAGATGAACTCTGGCAGACTCCTGTCATATATCAATTCGCTCGGATTATAACGAATTTCGCACTCATCTACCACACTGTTGACGTGATCGACGTGCTTAACACACTACGACATATACTCTCCCCCGATAAATACATTGTGCGACCACAAGGAAATATGCTATACTTCGAGACCATCAATCGATGCCCTATCACCGTAAAGTCGTTACTAGTCAACAAATCGCCCTGTCAGCGGCCCGCCTTTACAGCTCTCACGACACATCTCGTATACATCTATCATGAAGCCACTATATTTCTCGTTAGAATTAACTAGGCGCGCTGGATAGTTCACATGCACGCTGCGTATACTTCCATTGATGTACGCACTTACATCCTACTTTATCATATCGTCTATACGCGAAATAAGATAGGAGTGAGTTATGAGTATTACACCTGTCATCAATAAAGCGCTTTTCACTATTCACTCGTCACGTATCTCAACGAGCAGTAGAAAGGTGCACATAGCACATCGCTATATGCGTTGAGAGATTACCGTAATCTAGAGACTCTAAGCCAGATACGATACATAATCAACTAAAATGATCGAGGTATCATGTATATGCCAGATGCGCTGTGAACATAGTCGCCTCACACGAGTCTTATAATGATCATCAATGGTATCCAAGAGCAGTGGAAAGCTGAGGTAAAATCGAACAACGTATGTCATCGTCTCGCGTCATAGAAAGGCCTGATTCCGCGCCCGTATTAGGCTCTAACTAATCTATCTAGAGATAGCCTCCTCGCTGTGTCGAGTCTTACTATACAGGGCTATGTGCCTTCCTCTTATCCAGTATATGAGATAACATGATACGACATTATTCTCTGTTCTGGCGATTATCCAGACAAGTCTACTGAGAACTGTAGATTATCACTCTAGCGAGTAGATGCCGAGTATATAGCGTATTATTACACATTATATAATGCTAACAAACAGTGATGCAGCAAGTAAGTAATATAGACGTTTCTGTGAAGAGGAGGCGGGTTGGCTATCTCATTAAGAATTCTTCAAATGTTACGCTGCAGTGCACGCTAATAATGCTACATGTCTTTACCCCAATTTCTCGATACTCCCAGTCTCACTCAGAAGTGAAGATAAATAAGAATCAACTTAGGTGATAATCAACCTTGTCTCGATATCGAGACCGTTGGTTACTACGATGCATTCACAGATGTCTTACCTAACATGTGCATTTCTCCACTCTATTATATGCTTAGTAGCATGTATAAGAGCATATATTTAATAATATCTACCATCGCTGCTCCCATTAGTCTGACTGCAGACTGGCACGTATAGCCAACGAGGCACTGCGCCTATAATGTATCAGTAATGCAACTCGTATTACTTACATTCAACTTGCTTCGAACACTATGACATACTGATCCCTGATAGTATGAATATTAACATACGCAGACTGATACCACGTACTCAGCTTCCCATATGCGCGCACTTATACCACACCACATATATATTATATATATCATACTACCATATATATAATGCTATAAATTCTTTACTATACTATATACTACTTATATCTACATACACTACTTGATTTATATGATTATATTTAATATATAATATCTATATATATATATATCTATATATATATATATAATAAATTTATATATATATATATTATATATTTATTATATAATATATATATATACTATCACTATATATATAAACGATATTACATACAAACACATATATATATACTAATATAAACTACGCACCGTTATACTTATATAAGTGCTAATGATTGTCATGCTATAGTACCTCTATATACATAATACTATATAGATAGTAATATTATTATATCAATTAGAAGGCCGACATATAATATTATCTATACTTTATATAATAGTTATATATATTACTTTATAGATCAGATATATATAAATAAGCATTTATCATAAAGACAATACTTATCATATATGAAATCGTTATATAATATTATATAAATATATATACAGTAGGTATTATATATATACTATAATATGATATATATATAGTTATATATTTAATTACAACGCAGATCCTTTTCGTCAATATCTGCAGTTACACAAATATAACCTCAAAGTATATAGATATATAATTAATAATTAATAATAATAATAATAATAATCAATAATAATTTAAAATCACTGAATAATAATACATACTAATAATATAGTAGTAGGTTAACAACATTTTCCTATTGATGCACTGAAGAATAAGTAAATCTTCTTTGATGTTTCTTAAAGTAGCTTCATCGAAAGCTTTTTAATAAAATTTGATACTCTTATTATTAGTTATTTTTTCTACACATTTTAATCGTCTTTGAGTATATACTACACTATACCTTCTCCTATCGTATTATTATATTACTAGAGTATATTCCGTATTAGTACCTGAACTCATCGTCTTTTTATGATCAGTTTAACCTTTTGTTCGGTATTCAACTCTGTGTTTTTCAAGTATCTCTTAATCATATCTATATTTTGGTCTTCTAAAATTGGCTCGTTATCCTCGACTATAACATGTTATGGCCGACTATTAGTGTGAACGGTGTCTCTTTAGGTTCTCTCAATGAGCTATTGTGGAGAACCTATTACTTGCATCAACCAAATTCATGAAAAGCATTTTATATCATGATCAATGTATGCCGTGGTTACAATATATATGTACCATAAACTATGAGGAATAGGCACATGGAATAAAAAAAGAGCTAAGTTAGCTTCTATCTTTATCTTAAAGGCTATCAAATCTTAAATGGGGCAAAATAATGTCAATAGTGATCGATTAATAATTCATATCAAGCAATTAGTTAATACACAGTTTGATTAATGGATAATGATGAGTCTAATTATCTCTTATAATGTGACTCTAAAACCATTCTTATTTAATTTAGGTTAGATTATTAACACTCCCTCAACAATCATAACATATTTCTACAAGCTCGAAAAAATAATATTATCAATTTTAATACATAATCTTCCGGCTTTAACAATGCTGATTTTTTTCTAACACATCTCTCTTCTTATAACGTAAGATGCCAACTGCCATCCTCTCCTTAAAAATCTCTTATTGCTGCATTCCTTGAGCTGTCACCTTCCGTGTCGCACTCTTACAACATTCTTGGCGAGTTGCCATACAAAGGATGTTGTTTTAGAATTTTTTCTAATACAATAAATTAACTATTTTAAATTTGGCACTGAAGAGAAACCCTTTTGGCAGTTGTTACAGGCGTATAACGGTGTACAAAGACTATTATGAGAGTAGGAAATCCTACTCTCACAAGTGGTGACTTTAAAGTGAGGGAATCGCTGGAAAGAATCAAGCGATTTCCCCCTTTGTTCCCTCAATCACAGGTCCAGGAGAACAATAATAATTTTTTTTTTTTTTTTGGTTGAGTGAATTTTACAACATTTTATAAGGGCAAAAAAAATTTTTTTTTTTTACAAATATTTTTATAACACAAATACATACAAGACCTACCTAATCTCCATTTGGTGGGGTTTTGGGACTGTTTCAACTCCTCCTATATGCAAAAACCTGTCCTGTGACACTTTTATAAAGAACATCAGTGAGAATTTATATCACAACTATTAACGTTTGTGCATGCGTTCGTTCCATAGTATTGGATAGAGGAAAGAAGATGATTTTTTTTTTGGAAGGATAAAAGTATCAATTTATCTACTGTCTAACTCTAAGAATGCATGCAGAACTAAGAAGCCCCCTACCCCCCTTTTTTTTCTTATTTATTTATATAATATTATCATATATTATATATTATATATAGTATATATATTATTATTATAATATAGTACAGAATATACTTAGATTATGATAATGACTAATATATAAATATACTCTATTACTTTACAATACTAGTACTAATATATAATTAACTATATATATATAATATATCATATAATCTTACTCATATACATATATATATATAGCTATAATATTATTAATCGTTATTTGTTTTTTCTTGGGTGCACTCCCGCGATCCCGTCGCGTGTATTTTTATGAATAAATTCTTTACACTTTCTCAAATTTTTATGCTTCCTTCCTTAAGCTTCTAAGAATATAAACGTTATTCTTTTACCGTAACAACCGGAAAAGGTTCCTTGCGTTACTTGCTCTCTGCCAGTTTTCCCACATATATCTGTTGTTTTCTTATACCCAACCATGCTGCTCTGCTTGTGGAGATCTTTTTCGGAACGTATTACACCATTCTTATTTTTATATTACAAAATGTGGATTGCTAGAGGTCTACGCATATAAGCCACTAGTTCTCTCTCAAATAGGTTCACTTGGCTATGACCCGTGGCCCACTTGCCAGTGTCACTCATTCTTCTGTAATAAGCTGTCTAATTTCTGATAAATTTATCAAACTACTGAGAATACACTGGGGAGTACCATTACAGATATATAGGGCTAATTCTCTTCAAACAAGTCTCATGCCTCGACACCGTATCCTCCTCCTCGCGCCATATCTTGCGCCTGTGGCCACGTCTCACTCTCTCTGCACAGTCCGTGGCTCCGCCGACAGGTTACAGCGATCAGCATTCCTGCCTTCCAATGATCAGAAGGCCAGGGCAAAATTTTCAGGCCGTTATTAACACTTCATGGCCACTGATCATTAGACTACATCTTGTGTCACTGATGAGAGCCTGCATTTATTTTTCCACTAATCGTTCACGTTTGCTGAGGTAGCGTTGTTGACGACTAAGAATAGTCATGGTCAATGATAGTGCCAATGAAGGGTTAAAATGGCCTGAAATTTTCGCACCCTGGCGTTGTTACTGTTTTGAGAAATTAAGCCCTCTAAATGGGACGAGCATGGGTTACTCCCAGTCGTACTCAGTTTGGCCAAAATTTTATCAGTGCCAGGAAGCTTATTACAGAAGGAGGCACTCAGTGCCACGGTCAGCCAAAGTGCTTATTTGAAGAAACTAGTGGCCCAATTTCGTACGCCTTTCTAGCACCACATTTTGTATTCTTTTCAAAAGACTTATTTTGATTCGAAAGATCTTCACGAGATTTATTGCAGTGTTAATAAGAAATCAACAGTATAATGTGGAAAAACTGGCAGAGAGATACTACCTTCGGGTGTTACGGGTTAAAAAAAGAATAACGTTTATATATTTAAAGAAGGAAGAAGCAGTAGAGAACTTGAGGAATGTAAGAATTTATCATAATAATAACGACGGGAGCGCTGGAAACCAAGAAAAAAATAAGATTAAATAATATATATTAATTATATAAATATATATATATATATATATATATATATATATATATATAATTATATATATTTTATAGTATATATATATACTATATATATATATATATATAATATATATATATATAATATATAATATCTAATATATATATATTATAATAATATATATATATATAATAATAAAGAAAAAAAGGGGGGGTAGGGGGCTTCCTTGAGTTTTCTGCGATAGCATACTTAGAGTAGGACAGTAGATAATTGAACTTTTATTTCCTCCAAAAAAAAAATCATCTTCTTTCCTCTATCCAATGACATTGGACGAAACGCAATGCAACCAAACGTTAATAGTTGTGAATAAATTCTCACGAGTTCTTTACAAAATGTCACAGGAAGGGTTTTGCAATAGAGGAGTTGAAATATAGTCAAACCCCACCAGATGGGAATTAAGGAGGTTTTATGTATTTTGTAACAATGTATTGTAGAAGAGATTTGTGTTTCTTTATAATGTGTCAAATTACCACTCACAAAAAAAAAAAAATATTATTGTTCTCCTGGACCAGTGATCTGAGGGAACCAAAGGGGGAAAATCGCTCTGATTCTTTCCAGCGATTGCCCTCACTTTAAAGTCACCAACTTTGAGGTAGGATTCCTACTCTCAGAATAGCTCTGTTACACCGCTATATACGCCTGAACACTGCTCAAAGAGGTATTCTCTGTATGCCAATTTAAATATTATTTTTATTGTAAAAAAATTCTACAAGACTCTTTTTGCATGGCACTCCCAAGATGTTTGTAAGAGTGAGTACGGTAAGGGTGACGCTCAAGGGGGGTGCCTAAATA
>JABUQX010012684.1:0-2500 GCA_015478945.1 Trachelipus rathkii | reverse complement strand
TTTTACTTCGTCGTTATGATTGCAAAATCTTGTCGCCAAACGATCCTGGGCCTATGTCGGACGTTCCTGCACTTTGGTCGGGTTGTCTTTATAACCCAGGGACCAGAAGAATTGCGTGAGCCCAGCAGGGGGTTCCAACACCTTCTATGGGATTTAATAAGACTCGAGATTTCAAGCGAGTGATATCGAACCAAGGAACTGGGGAAAAACTGTTAAAGAGATACCTTCTTTTTGTGATCGGTGTCGGATCGACTAGTGTGGAACCTCTGTACATTGTCTAACAGTGACGCTGTTGTTGACGGTTCAAGTCCTGGCGCGAGTGAAATTTTTCTGTTTATTATTGCAAATTTATCGCAAACAAGAATTGACTGTTCCCATGTCGGCGTCGTCATTTACTTTGGTTGGTGTGGCTCCGATAACCCCAGGAATAACCCATCAAAATGCCAGCTGTAGCTTCAGCACAGAAGTTCTTATTCTATACTTATATATAATGTACCTCTATCCAGACATAGTCTCACTACTAATACAATAACACAGGGTAATCGAATACCGTCATGTAGGACCCTAGCACACTCAAGACTTATTCCCCTTTGCATCCACTAAAGATTTAAATGCACCAGCCATCTTCCCTTGCCACTTCACAACTTTCCTACTACATTCTTCATCACCCGTTCCCTTTTCATCAAACATATATCCTAATTATTTAAACTAAGAAATTTTCTCCATCACATAACTTTACACAGAGAACTGTCCTCACTCCAAAACCATTACCTTAGATCTATTCCACGTTTTTACTTTCGAAACTCCTCCTCTATTACACAACAACCTGCCAACATTCTTACTAACTATCACCTCAAAGCTATTTCAGATTCGCCACACTAAACCAAATCATCCCGCAATATAGGTAGGACACCCTCCACTCTCTTTCATTCTCCATACTCAACACCCATTCCTTGCCTACCTTCACCCCTCCTCTGATCTTTCAAACCCAATCTCATATTGTATATATATATATATTATTATATATTATAATATATATATATATATATATATATATATATATATATATATATATATATATATATATTATATATATATATATATATATATAAACTATATATATACTATATATATAATAGATATATTTATATAGATATATATATATTATTATATATACATATATATATTATAATATAGTAATAATATATTATATTATAATATATATATATATACTATATATATATATATATATTATATTATTTTTTCAAATTAGAATCATTTCAAGCACTTTGAATATAAATTCTTTTACAACCCAAAAGAAAAAATAATTAATTATTTTTCTCCGCCTCCGGGCTCCAAACTCCGTCTTATTTCTGCATGCTTTGAGACTACGGACTAAGGTTTCTTGAAACTATTTGAAAATAGTCGGCAAGTCTTCTGGCAATTCATTTTCAACTAAAAAATATTTTCTGAAAAAATATTTACTAAACAAGATACGCTTCCGGATCAGGACTCCGGATCCTGCTCCGGATCCGGAATCCCATTAAAGGCTTCCTGCATATTTGAACAAATTGTTCAGCACACATCTTCTTTCCATAAAATTTTTCACCTAAAAAATATTTCTTAAAAAAAATTTCATACCCAGGACCCTTCGGGTTTGGCTCCGGATCCGGCTCCGGATCCGGACTAAGGTTTCTGGACTAATTGAAAATTGTTCAACACGTGCATCTTGGCAATAACATTTTTTCGCCTAAAAGATATTTTTGAAAAAAATTTAGATACCCAGGATCCGGCTCCGGGCTCCGGCTCCGGCTCCGGCTCTGGCTCCGCAAACAGCTCGAGTTCAGCTTCGGCTTACGGATCCGATTAAGGATTCTTCACTTTAAAAATTGTTCAGCACTTACTTCTATCAATAAATTTTTTCACAAAAAAAAAAAAATTTCGATAAAAATTCTTAATACTCAGGCTCCGACTTCGACTCCGGGATCCGGCTCCGACTCCGAATCCGAGATCCGACTTAAGGTTTCTGCCTTATTTGAAAATTGTTCAGCAAGTCTACTGGAATAAATTATTCATCTAAGACAATTATCTCTTTGAAAAATTACATACCCAGGATCCGGCTCCAGATCTGGATCCGGATCCGGACCCGACTAAGGTTTCTGCACTATTTGAAAGTTGTTCAGTACGTGTTTTCTGGGATTAAATTTTTCACCTAAAAAATAATTTGTGGTAAAAAATTCATACCAGGCTCCGGCTCCGGCTCCGGCTCCGGTTCCGCTCCGACCAGCTTCTACTCAGTCCGACTATCACTTTCGGCTACGGACAATTGGACTAAGGTTTCTGAACTATTTTGAAAATTTGTTTAGTAACGTCTTCTGGCAATAAAGTTTTCACTTAAAAATATTTTTAAAAAAATTCATACCAGGGATTCAGGCCCCAGCTCACGCTCCGGTCCGGTTCCGGCTTCCGACTCCGCTTCGGGCCTTCGGCCTCCAGGACC
>JABUQX010012683.1:0-27500 GCA_015478945.1 Trachelipus rathkii | reverse complement strand
ATAACCAAACTTGATGAATACTATTAAAATCATTGAACTCCCCATCCTTTCTATTTATACACACATAACCAATATCGCCCCCCCCCCTTTTCTCACTCTTCCATGTTAACTTATGACTTTTCACTTTTTCTTGAACCAAGTATTACCCAACTATCATTCTTCTATCAACACACAACTCTAAAAGACTTTCTCCATTATCATTTCCTTTCCCCTACCCCAAATTGACCTATAATTCTCCCCATCTCCTCTCTTCCACTCCTGCATTCAACTCCTAATAAAACAAATTTTATCATTTACCCCGAAACTTCCCAACATTCATTCAACTCATCCAAAATCTTTCTCTCTCCTCCTCCCTCGCTCCATTTACTGGGGCATACGCGCTATAAAAACCCCCATTTCCCCCCCAAATTTCACTTTTAACCCACATTATTCTCGAACTCACCTATTTGCACATTTTTACCTTAGCCCACACATCTTTCCTTATAACTATTCCTACCCCTTCCCTCGCCTCACTCTCTCGTTCACCCCCGAAATCATACCTTTAATATTCCAAAGTCCATCTCCTTCTATCCTTTCAGCTTGGTTTTTAAACCTAGCACATCCAACCTTTTTCTTCGAACATGTTACCCCACTTCTTCCCTTTTCAGATTCTCATTTACTTCACATTATACAACCCACTCTAATCTAATCTCTTTTACCCATCCTATCTCTTTACTCCCCCTTTACTCTCTTTTATCCTGACCCTCTTATTCACCCCTCTACTTTCTACTATTCCCACACTTGATTTGCTGCACGCTTACGGATCCCACAACCTAGGCACTTCCCTAATACCTCAAGCTCCAACCCCGCTCAAAAACAACCACACCCTAAAAAATACCCTAAATCTATATTCTATAACTAATCCACTATATCTATAAAAGCTAAATTAAACTTATGTTATTGTTACGAAATTATATATTACTTGATGTATTCTCTTGCCTACTGTGAAGGACACTCCTCTTCCTCCAGATTCGATATTGGATTACCTATTTATAAGTTCCCTGATTATATCTCTTCTTCTGTATAAGATCCTTGATAATCTATCCTATAGTAAAATCAAAAGGATCCTTGATATAATCTCCTTCTGTCTTGAGGATACTCTTCTTAGAGTTCCTTGCTTTTTTCTACACTTTATTCTTTCTTGCTTGATATACTTCCTTGATGGAATACCCTACTAACTATCTTTAAGACACTCTTCTCATTCACAGAGTTCCCTGTTTTTTTATACCCTATATATATATATATACTATAATATTATATATATATATATATTATTAAATAGATATTATTATATATATATATATATATATATAGTATAAATATATATATATATTATATATATATATTATATATATATAAAATCTATAAATAAAATATATATAATATTATATATATATAATATAGTAATAAAATTAATTAATTTTGTTCTACCCGGACTAGCGTCTATTTTTGCGGCTCCGACTCCGGCCTGCCTAAAGTTTCGGCTCCGGGCCCTCCAAAGATTTCGCCTCCGGCTCCAGGCCCTCGAATAAATTCCGGCTCCGGCTCGACCCAAAACCTTGTGGCTCCGCAGCCCTGCATGAGAGATTAGTTAAGCTAAACTAAACTAACTAGCTAAAACATACATACCGGTATATACATACATGAGAGATTAGTTCCCTGTATAATATTTTGCTTAAAAGCAAATTAAAATCAATATTAAGATTTCTTTTTTGTGGAAATCTATTTATTCTTTATAAGGAGTTACTTTAGAAAAACTTTAGTATTCATTAATTGGTAAATTTTATAATTCGTTTAACTTCAAAAGATGTTTTCTAATTAATAATCTTATATTTAAGACATTTCCTGAAAGTATTTGAAATTTCTTCTGTATTCATATTTTAAATTTTTCATTTTTGTTTTCTACAGGCCCTCATTGGTGACGCTGATCAAGGTGAACAGAATACTGGTGGTGAATCATCTGCTGTGTGGAATGACCCTTTCGCCAATATTGAAATAGTTATGCAAGGATTTGATATGATCCCTTGTCTCTCATCTCGAGAATTTCAACTCGATTATTCTGGTTTTATGACTTTAGTGCATGGTTCTTACAAGTCCTTTATCGAATTTCACCGAGGTATGCAAAAGTATATTTCATCCTCTATGTACACATATTATTGTGTCATCGGCCTTTGGAGGCGGCTGTGGTCAATAACCTCCGGAACGAGTGGAGATAACATGTTATCTGATATGCGTTTAAATCGACTTCTGTCGGAAATGGTATTTCCCAGAGAGATCGCCGAATACCTTAATGGTATAGGGAATGTCATCGATAATGATGGCGTTGAGGTTGTTCTCAATATACAAGCAGAACTAGATCATGCTATTTTAACAGGCGGAGCTTATGGCTCATATGGCAGAGTTTCAGGTGCTACTCATGTTTTATATGAGACTCTACCGGCACCGATTGTCGCATTATTGCGAATAGCTGCTGATTATTCTTATACAACTGTAGCAGGTCAGCCAAGAGAGTGGAATTTACCAGCTAATCACGCTCCCGCCGCCGCTGATAATTGCGCTTTACCTACTGAGAATTTACTCGGATGGGTTCTAGCAAATAAATTAACCTCTGAACAACTTTCCACATTGGAAGGATCTGGAATGGTTTTAGATCCTGCTAATTTAGATTTTGGCGTGGAAAATCTTGATGGGTTGCCTGTTAACTTCGAATTAATTTTAACAATTTCTAATTATTTATCATCAATTTGTTCTGCAACTGATGTTCCAGGAATATTAATATCAGGTACCGTTGGACAAATATGTTACCAAACTCGTGATGATGATGATCACGATATTGATCGAAAATTGATAACGGGCAAAAGTATGTCAACCACTTGTGTTGCACAACTGTTATCAAGCATAACATATATGACAACAGTATTTAGATATAGGGTGGATCGTGATTACGATGACACTTATTGCTATACCTTAGCAGCCGACCAGCAAAGACCTCAAGGTTGGATAGTAACAAAGAATGATGTGTTTAACTTTGGTTATGCAGAACAGAACTGGAACCGGAAACGATATGTCACAGGCTTTTGTAATGGTTTGACAAACGTTGACACGTTAGCGCGGGCCTATAGGCTCCCCCGGAGTAACTGATCTTAACGTTGGTGGGGGTAGGGTTGTGAAAAAAATGTTGTTTTTAAAAAAAAAAAAAAAAAATTTTAACTTTTTATGTATATTAAAGATGTTTTAAATTATACAGTAGTACCAATACCCCTTCTAGGCCTAAATATTGACTATTAATACGGAGTTTATATATACAGATTTTATATATACAGATTATATATATATATATATATATATATATATATATATATATATATATATAATATATATATATATAAATAAATATTTTATTTAATATATATATATATATATATATAATATATATATATATATATATGAATGGAATCAAAAATGTATGACGAAAAGGAAGAGTGTGTAAGAATAAATGGTGATTGTTTAGATTAATAGCGGAGTGAGACAGGTTTGTGTATGTCTCCTTGTTATCAATGTGTATATGATGGGTTATGAACAGGAATTCGAGGTGGGGATGGCAGAAATGGTGTTGAATGATGGAGAATGAGAGAGTGGAGGTGCCCTACCTATTGTTGCGGATGTGTTCTGTGTGGCGAGTCTGAAGAGAGTTGAGTGGATATGGTAGAGAGATTTGGCAGATATGTAAAAGGAGGTTTGAAAGGTAAACGTAGATAAGAGTAAGTTATGGTTGTGAGTGAGACAGTCCTCCGTGTGAAGTTATGATTAGATGATGACAGCTGGAGCCAGTGTCTGAGTTTAAATATATTTAGGGTATGTGTGGGATGAGAAGGAACGGATGGGCAGATAGTAGGAAAGTTGTTGATGGCAGGAAGGTGGCTGTGTGCAATTAAATCGTTGCTGAATGTAAAGGACTAAGTCTGAGTGCGCTAGAGTCTACATGAGGTATGTTGTTACCTGTTTATTGTTAGTATGAGACTATGGTCTGGAATAAGTAAGATAGATCTAAAGTTTCAAATGTGTTAGATGGACATCTTAGGGCATGCTAGATGTGAAAAGAATTAATAAAGTGAGTGAATGACATGTTAAGATGTGTGGTGTGAAGAAAGCGGTGTAATGAAAGAGAATAAATGAAAGTATGTTGAGATGGTTTGTCATGTTGAAAGGATGAAAGTTGGTTAAGCCGATGTATAGTGGAGAGTGTGTTGGAACCGACCCGTGTGAGCCGAAGAGAAAGTGGATTGAGTCGGTGAACGAAATGTCTGAAGGAGAGAAATGTGAGTTTGGCAGAGGCTGAGAATAAAGTGCATGATAGAGAGAATGGGCGGGTTTTGTATGGGGCATGGTTGTGGCCCACGGCCAGGGATGAAACCCTTACATTGACGATTTATCATATGAGGGTCCGTCGCCGTCCTATGAAGCTCTAGGGTTTTCTGTCTGTGACGAGCTCTCACTAATTATGGTACAGAGTGGTAAGGCTGGGCTTTCGTTTCGACGTTGTCATGTTCTCCTACTGTTTTCTTTTCCGATGCTTTACAGCACCCCCCCATCTTGGGGCAAAGAGGAAGGTGCAGAAAAAAGGAAGAATATAAATATATATATATATATTATATATAATATTATTATATATATATAATATATATAATATATATATATATATATATATATAATATAATATAATATATATATATATATATATACGGTATATATATATATATATTTTTTATTTTGTAATATATATATATATATATATTATATATAATATATATATATATATTATATATATATATATAATATATATATATATATATATATATATATATATATATTATAATCAGATCATGTGAAATGTAATTATATGCCCTAGAGCTCTAATAAAACTTTACTAAGTACTAAACTCTACTTTATATATTGCATACCTCTTTTTACCATATTGTATTTACTGTATTTTAATGTTAAATACACTAAAAAGACTTGATATATATGAAAAAAAGTAATTTGAAAAAAAAAAAATTTGGCCGTTTTTTTTTTTTTTTTGTTTTTTTTAAACGTTTTTTTTTTGGTAATCCCAACCCTAGGTGGGGGACTTCTCCGCATTATTTGGGCGGGGGATGGCTTTTCTATCATCATATTTGGGGAAAGGAAGGCCATTCGTTCGGGCAGGTATTGTGGAGCTAAGTTACAAAACTAGTAATAACCATGATGAATGAAATAAATGAAAATTATTGCCGGGGGATCAGAGATCCCGGTGCCGGCCCCTCTCTACCACAGGAGAGAGATGAGGGGGGACGGAGCTTTGTGCGCATCACACGATCTCCTGCCAAAAGCGAGGACACAAAATGTCCGAACAAGAGTCCAACCCAGCAGGGCTCGTCCTTCACAAGATGTGTTGTTTGGCTCGCCTGAGGTAGGCCCCAGTACATCTGAAGAACACCAGAACCATAGATACTATACCCTTAATTAAAGGGGAGCAGAAAGAGCGGACTGGTCAGTGGAGGAAAAATGTGAGAGTTATTGGTTTCTTTTATTCAAGGGAAATTAATTCCCAAGAGGCATTCTTGGAAGAGAATGCGAGAAATGTTGAAGAGGGGTAAGATTGACAGAAGCAAAATAGAGAATTTCACAGACACTAGGTTTAACAGCATAGCAACAAATGTAAGATTAGGTAAAACACAAATAACAAAAACTGAAATGGAAATTAGAAGAATTTTTAAAACATGAAAATGAAGAAAAAGATCAAAATTAAATTCAGGGCGAGAAGTGGAGCTGGAACTTTTAAACAAACGAGTACCTTATGGAAAGCTACTACATTGGCGAATTCATTCCACTAAAAAAAGTAAGGAGTAAATTCTGAAAGTACTTGGTTGAAAACACAGAAATAAGTACAAATGATTTTATGGAACATAGGTTTCAAAAAAAGTTCAAAGATGTTGATAGAAAGGCAATAATTAAACAAAAACCATATATACTCAATTATATTTAAGAAAGGAAGGATGAGATTGTGGAGAGTGAATTTGAATTGAATACGGAACTAGTTCAAGAATTAAAAAGTACGAAAGCAAAGTTGTATAAAAGAACAAAATGAGTTGAAAGGAAAAGGGATGCACAGACGGGGGAGGGCTTGAGATCACATTGTGAAAGAAATAATGACCCCCCCATAGATTACAAATATCGAGTGATGATGAAATAGAAGCAAAAGATGAAAAAAGAATATAGGACAAAATTAAGTACCGAATTGAAGAAAAAAGAAGAGGAAATAAGAGGATAGAGGCATAAATGAATAAAGCATATAAAAATGCAAAGAAAACTCCAATCGGATGATGAAGAAAACTTACAGGGTGGAAGAAAAGTGGATCACACTCGATTACAATTAACGAGTAAGGAAGAATTAGAGATATACATTGAATATGGTGCCTCACCATTGGTAAGGGAGGAACAGTCAACAGATAAGGATGATGAAACAGATAGAGAGTCAGACTATGAGATGAACTTGAACTGGTATCAGGAACATGACAGATTTGAATTAAAGAACCATTAATGATGTGCATCCACCAACTGGTGACATTAGAGAAGAAAATGCAATTGATGAAGAATTGTTGAACAAAATAGCTAATTACCAGGAAGAGGATAGGGTGCAGGGTATTGAAGAGCGAGAACAAGTAAGAAAGATTAAACTCTGGTTTACTTTGAACAAAGTTACTGCAAATGCAAATAGAGTGCTGCCACGCCTAATACCTCTAATTGTGGTCTGACTGAGCTGAACAGATTTTATTATGCTACATCAAGAGCAGTAGCAGAAACAATGGGAGTTGTTATTATTAAAGATAAGAAAAATAATCAAAATAAAAGAAGGAAGAATAGAATGCCACTTTGGAAGTTTAGAATTATGAATGAAATAAATACTCTTCGAAAAGAAATTGGAACGCTCACACTGCTACAGAAAGGAGAAATAATAGTTGAAGCAACAAGGAGAAAAGCTTAAAATTTAGTAAATAGAGAAAAAATCAGAAACGGGGACAAATTAACATACCCCCTTGTGAGAAGAAAACTAACTTTAGCGGCAAAGGAAAGAGATTGAAAAGGTACGAAATGCGTGAAAATGAAAAAAAAGGAAACAAACTGTTCAAAGAAGATCAAGGTTAAATTTTATAGAGAATTACGCAACACTAAGATAACAGTTATTGTCTTACTGATGCACCCCAGGCAGAGGAGGTCGAAAGATTTTGGAAAAATATATACGAGAACAGTGTGTCGCATAACGTAGATGCTCAGTGGTTGAGAAATACTAAAAATAGCCCAGAAATAACATCTATTAGAAATATGGACTTTCATGAAATTGGTATTAAAGAAGTAAAGGATTTAATCAAGAAGACTAATAATAATTGGAAGGTACCTGCTTGGAATGGACAAGGTCCAGAATATTTGGCTAAATATCTAACATCATTGATCAAACCCCTAACAGAATGCTTAAATAACATAATGGATGGAAGAGAAGACATCCCGCAGTGGTTCATAACGATGAAACAACCCTTATCCCAAAAAATGAAGAAACCAAAGATCCTAGCAAGTATAGACCTATAATATGCCTTCCCACAACTTACAAAATGTTAACAGGAGCTCTAACCTAAAGGTTATTCAAACTTGTAGAAAGTAACAACGTCATTAGTGAAGAGCAAAAGGGATGTAGTAGACATACCTATGGTACAAAAGAACAGCTACTGATAAATAAAATAATTGAAAATAGCTGGAATGGGCAAAAGAATCAGTGCATGACGTGGATTGACTACAGTAAAGCTTATGGTAGTGTACCCCATTCATGGCTGAAGGAATTAATGAGAATCTACAAAGTTGAAGGGAAAATCAAAAGATTCATAGAAATGTGGAAAATTAATTTAAAGCTTCCACACGAGAAATGAATCATGAAAATTGAAAATGTAAAAGTGAAAAGAGGGATTTTTCAAGGGGACTCATCCCTTCTTTTATTTGTATTATCCCTTAACCCATTGTTGCCATTAAAAACCCCACCTAATAAAACCCAAAAAAGCCCAGCTGCAAGTGGGTTTTTTAAATTTTAACTTATTTTCAACAATTTGAGAGATTTTTTAAAAATTACTAATATACAATGATAACAACTATATTGTTTCATTATTATTGAGCCTAGTTGCATTTTTTTCAAGATTTTCACTGATATACCTTTTAAATATTTGAAATAAATGAGAATGAAAAAAATTAATTTTTAAAATTTAATACAAAAGTACAGATGAATGTATCTTTAAATTTTATTGACTAGAAGATAATAACTAGATTCCATTATTAAAATTACTAAAACTTTTCAGTAAATTAAAAAGTAAAAATTCTTTCCTCTTTGGTTATAAATTTACTAGAATATATTTTGAATTTCCATTATTTTATAAATTTATATAGGATGCAATATATAAAGTATAAAACTAATTTGTAACATTGGATTGAATTAAGTCAGTGAATGAATCACATTTTCCAATTTTATTTCACATTAGTAACTATATGGCTGTCTAACCTGTCTTAGATATTTATATATCCTTACAAGTTTTTGAGCTTTTTCTGACCCAAGTCTATTTCGAACTTTTGACCAAACAAGACCAAAAGTAGAGAAAATTCTTTCAATTGATCCAGAACTGTCAGGGCATGTATGTAAGGATGCCAAAAACTGGCAACACCCATCTGGTAACTTTTCTTCATCAGTACATTTTTTCAATTTAAAATCCATGATAATTGATATGCTACCATTTATCTGGATTTAACTGTGACACCAGTGATTCTTCTAACATATGGGCCAGGAAAACAGTTTTAACTTTTAACCTGTAAGTCATTAGTTCACTAAGCTATTCAGGATAATTTTTTGCCAGCCAAAGTTCAGCTTCATTTTCATTGTTCTTCAAGTAGCTGACTTAAATGTTGAAATTTAAATAGAGTCTAGATCAGAGAAAATTTCATAATAGCATACAGACTTTTAAATGTAATGTTTTAGTAAATACTAAAACCTATCTTATACTTTTAAGTTATAACAATAAATACTAAAAAGTAATTTAATAATTATAAAATAAGAACACTTTCATAGTTTCATTAATACATATAATAACTTTAATTAAATTTTAATTATTTTATAATTTACAGTCATGTTTTGTTAAAAATTAAACAGAGCCAGAGCCTCAGATTATGATGACGACAATGTTCGAAGGTTAAATAATATAAATTAAAGTATATAATTACTTTACTTAAGATAGTCCTGTTATGTCATTACTATCAATAACCTGTAACAATAGCAATACCATTTACCTTTGCAAGTTTCACCAATTAGCAATGACATTCAAACAGCAGTAGGAGTTGGACAATGTCTGTTACCAAATTATATGTTTAATTTGTAAATTTTATACATATTTATTAATTTATTTGTCAAATAATGCTGAAATGACATTACAAAAAACAAATTCAATTATTGATCATTTTATTTTTTCCTCAAAAAAGGAATTTAAAAAAAAAAAAAAGCCCAAAAAATCCACTAGCAGTTTTTTTTTTTTTTTTTTTTTTTTTTTGGTCCAACCCTGCTATAACCCCTTAAGCACCCTGATCAGTAACGTAGAAAACGGATACCGAATAAATAAAAGAGAAGAGAATCTCGCATCTCTTGTACATGGATGATATAAATCTGTATGCGCCAAGTAGAGGAGAGACAGAGAAACAGATAAATGTGGTTTGCGATTTATTATCGGATATCAGAATGGATTTTGGATTGGAAAAGTGTGCATTCCAAGTTATGAACAAAGGTAGAAAGATGCATGCCGAAAACATCATGGTAAATAACGTGGAAATTAAAGAATTGGAACAGGAAAGAACTTACAAATACCTTGAAGTGAAGAAATAGGGCAGGATTGAAAACAGTTATGAAAGAGAGAATAAAATAGGAATACATCTCGAGAGTTAAAAAAAAAACAAAACCCGAATTAAAAACAAAATAGAGGCAATTAAGGTGTTGGCAATACCAGTAATGAGAAACGGTTTTGGAATTGTAGACTGGTACCAGCATGAAATAAATACTCTAGACACAATAACAAGGAAACTTCTCCATGCACACAAAATAATTTGCAAAAATCCATGCACAGCTCGTATATACATCCAGAGCGAGATGAAGGAGGTATGGGAATGCTGCACATAGATAGAACCCACAAAAATGAAATAGTAGGATTAGCAGAGTATATAGAAGGAAACGGAATTAAATTCATATGATGGTTGAAAGAACATGAAGATTGTAAGGCTGGAACAATTTCTATAACAAAAAAGGCAAATGACTACCTCCATGAATTTATCAATTTAAGAACACAGAATGGATGGAATGAGGAAAACCTCAAAGAAGGAACGAAAATTCTAAAGGAAGATTACAAAACAATAAGAAAGAAAGCCGATGTTATAGAATGGAAAGAACATATAAATGCCCAACGTTATAAAAAGGAAGTACTGAACAAGGCCTTTGTCAATAAAGAAAAACCGATAGAAACAATTACAAGGGGATTTTTGAAATTAAATGATGAGAGAACTCTGATTACAGCTCAGTATTGGTGCCTAAAAACCAAATGGTTTAAAAAACGGCTCTGGGATAAATTGTAGGTGCAATATGTGGGATATTCACGGATACTGTAACCCCATATATGTCCGGATGTGAGACACTGCTAGCATATGAGGTGTACTATATACAGAAACAGCACAGACAGCATGCAATACCATTGATTTCGAAAGCCAAAAACGCATTCATTATAAGACTCTGCAAATTATATAATATGATACCGTTAGAAGTGTGTCGTGTGATTCGCCGTAATAATCATGTGAATTTATACAACCCCTGCAACTAGTTTGTTGTTAATAATCACTAGGCTGTTCTAAATCTTTATGTTTTTGCATAACCGCACCTGGACATAAATTTGTACCCAATAATAAAGACCGGATATGTATTAATATAACAAACAGGCAAGAAATAGTGTCAAGTTAAATAGAGGTTGGAGTCTCCATATGAATGAAAAAGTAGCCCTCTATTGAAAGACGAGAAAGAAATAAAGTACCAAAGACTACCATACACAATCAGGGAGGAAGATGTGGGAGATGGATGAGGTAGAAGTAGTGCCGGTGGTGGTGGGGTCTATTGGAACGGTGAAAACAAAGCTAGGGACCTACCTTGAAAAGATTCCTGCAAAGATCGGAACTGAGTCCTGCAAAGATCGGAACTGAGGAGTTGGCTGTGAAAGCCATTAAATGGGAGCCTTTGTATAAATACATAGCTAGTCTTTAGGAGGCTGAGTGTCTCGGTGCTATGACTTGACCTAGAGGTTTGGGGACGGTTGTAGGCACCGAGACGTACCCCTCAACGAAGAGGTGTTTATATAAAAAATCGAAATTAGTACATTTACGGAAAAAAATCTTAAGTTTAAAAATTTATTTGCCTGTTCCCCCCTGTTCAAGAATTAATATTACATTACGTATCTCGTCTTCTTGGAGCGAATAACGTAACTTAAAACTTCATTCTACTAACTCTCACAATTTAAAATCATTTTAAAATCTTTATACATCCAACTATAGATGTACATCCAGAAAAGAGAGAGCGAGAGAGAAAGTTTATCTGCCTTAATCAATTTAAATTATTTAAATATTCTAATTGCAGCTATAAATGTAAACTTTACAGGTTAGCATTAAAAATTCTAATCTGCTAACTTACACTAATTAAAGTTATTTAAATTTCAACGTCTTTAAAATCAACATATATTAAAAGTAGGCCTAAACAAACTCATCTGGCCTGACTATAGCAGGCAGTTTCAGAAATTTCACTTCAGGAAATAGATGCAGTATATAGAGAGAAAGTGTTAAAAATTAACAACCTATTATTGAAAGAGTGTTTTCTTATGTCAAGATGGGTTGACAAGGACACGAAAAAGGGAACAGCGATGAGAACATCTTTAATAGCAAAAAAAAGAGATTAACGGTACGAAAGTATGATATCCCTTAATGATGATACCGCAACAACAGATAGGAATGACGAAAGGAAGTAAAAGGATGAAAACACCTAAGAAAAGAAGCACAGTAAAAGCAAAATGAAAAAACATAAAATAATTGGAGTAGGAACATGCATTTGTCAAAGTAATTTAGCCATTCACAAACCAATTGTTCAAGAGAGAATAGAGAATAGAGAACATATATATCAAACAAATGCCGAATGTGCAAGAAATCCGGGAAACAGTTAGCCATATATCATCAAGCTTGTGAAACTCCTCTCCATCGTCAGCAATATCACCCGAAAGACTAATTGCAACTATGTAAACTAATCCACTTTAGAATTTATTGGAAAATACAAAAGTATCAAATAGAAGCCATCAAATTATTGGCAAACACGGCCACAACACAATAATTAAGAAAAACGCACGGGCGCTAATACTATAGTGACCTATAGCAATCCCCACAGACGGTACCTATAGTACATAATCAGACCGGATATTGTAGTGAAGAGAAGAAAAGAGAAGAAATGCATAATATCATAGAATAGGGAACCCTGTGGGAAGCAGAGTATGAATTAGTGGTAAAAGGAAATTTAACAATGCAAAAGATTGAAATATCATTTCAAGAAATGTGGAATGAGATAGATCGAGCAGAGGTCATCGGTACTGGGGCAGGGCCTGCCCTCCACTTTGGCGCTCCGGGCAAAACCTTAATTTTGCGCCCCCGTTTTTTTAAGTAATTCGAAAAAAGGATGACAAGAAGAAATGACATGGAAAAAAAAATAAGAAAAAGTTTTATCATTAAAACTCAATATCAGTAACAAGAAGATAAGCAATTTAGCACTTAAGGCAAAATAACAAAAATTAACAATGTAGTAATGCTAACTAAACTAATATCCCATATTTTATAAGTAAATTCCCAAACTAACCAACAGTAATTAAATATGACACCCTTTTTTCTAAACTTTCTTTCGGCAAACCAAAGACCAGTGATTTGTCTAAATTTGTCAATAATTGTCGTTTACTACGGTCTATCAATAATGCCAATTGTCCATTGAGAACGATTTTGCGTCGCATCCGTTCGTAGATAATTTTTATTACTTTTAGTTTTGAAAACTTTCCCCTGAAGCCATAGTGACTGGCAATGTAAGTAGGATTCTTAATGCTTATGCTGAGGTTTGGTGCGAATTTAAGTGTAGCGATAAACTTGAGAACTTCAACAGGGGTTTCCTTTTTGTTAATAATGACGAAACAATGCTTATTTCATCGGCTAGTTCCAGGGCGTTAAGATCGCTTGAATTTCATCAGTTAAAACTACTTCCAAATCTTTGCAATGAGCCAGTAGCTCATTTCTGGGCATGTCTTTTAGACAAAAAATATTATACAAAAAGCTGAAATAATTACTGTGAGTATTTAGCAAATTATATCTGATTTCCAAGGCATTTATTGCTTGATCTATAGTGTGACAAAAAAAATTATTTTATATTTTTGTTTGAGGTCTTGAACGGGTTCATCCGGGCCCTCATACAAAAACGTTCTTGTTTTGCTTCTGACACGATGACGTGGGGTGGTGGTTTCGAATTAAGCGTTCCACGGCAACTCTCTGAAGCAAGCTCGGATTGCTTCTAAAATGAGCTTTCAAAAGTATCAGCTGATCGTCAGAGTTTATTCAAAGGAAGCTATTGTTTGGCAAGTCTCTAAGTTCTATGAAATATTCGAATTGCTTGATGACATATTAACAATTTAGCAGTTTCAAAGGTTCTGAATGGGGGGACATACGATCAAAAATTCCAGTACCAGATCACAACAGAGCATATAAATTTGATCCTGCTTCAAATATTTAATAATTTCTCTAGCCTCGTCTCTGATCATATTATCGATTTCTGAATCTTCATATAATGCTGTACAAAGCATCTGAAATTGGAGCTCCAATTTGAAAACCGGCAAGCTTTAATGAGGTCGACTCGACCTTTCCAATCGCGTATCACCAATGGTTTTGACGGGTGTAAAGAATCAATATAATTTCAGTAATATTGCCCAAGCGAAAAGAAGAGGAGAAAACAATGTCATATATACTTTTGAACATATTGAACGAAGTTGGCTGCCTCAACGAGGATATTGCCAATAATCGTTATACAACCAATTAGGCGACATGGCTGCTTGCAACTGAACATAATAAAATGCTCTGGGTTTATATTTCTGATCTTGATTTGTACTCCTCGATTTTCTTTCTGCTCCCTCATATTGGAACATTGCATACCCTTGACCGCGGCATGTTTTTTCTACTTTAAGGCGCCTATTTTATCTCTAGCTCTTCTAGTAAATGAGCCTTACCGACATATCTTCGCAGCGGTTGAGTCTCATCAATGGGTAGAGAGAAGACGCCAAAAAAGTGCTTCGTTGATATTAACTTGAATTTCAGACTCTGATTCTGTATGCGAACAAATCTTACCAGACAAAATCGTCATCTGTTCTACTTTACTGTGGCAATCCGAGGAGTCAGATCAAAAGAATCACTGGAATAAACTTGCCTTGTTGAAAAACTTGCTTCGAATTGATGTGGTGGCTTTATGTTGTCCCATGCAAATAATCAATTATTTCCATTTTGTAACTTTCGCCTAAGTATATTTTAGCTTTTTGAATTACTTTTTATTGAGGACTCTGCGAGAACGTGTTCGCCATTTTTGAATCAAAAAATCAGGCCAAATAAACGAATCTAACTTCAAAAAGTTTCCATTATTGTGTTCATAAAGTTTATCGCTTGTTCCTTGAAAAGCTAGAGAGCTCTCACCTAGCATTTTAACGACTGATATAATGGTAAAAGAACTTCAGACCAGTGATTTATCTCAGAATCAATGAGTCTCTGAGAAACTTCATCTATTGTTTCACCTATTTTCAATCTTTGCTTCAAATTCAAGCCATGATTTCAAACAATCTATATGAGTTTTAGCATTTTCATGATGTGCTAAAGGAGTCTCCTAAAAATGCTTCCTCTTTAAATTCCCGATTTGCCCAAGAGCGCTCAGAACTATGGTGCAGGCGAAAAAAGTCGAAGATGAACAGTACAAAAGCGTTTTGGATAACGAATATACATCTCAACTAGCTCTTAAAAACTCTTTCTCCATTCTAAGCCTTGTCTTGTAATGTTTTGGCTGAGAACTTCTATGCTGATTCATCAAATTAGGAAATTCTAAAAGTTAATATAATGTTTCTTGAAATTATGGAAGATGATTTGATATCACTTGACGAAAGATTCGGGCCATATCCGGGTCAGGAAAGAGATAACTGTTCTGGGACGGTAGCCCTTTCTAATGTTTCTCTGAGGTCTGCACAACTTGCGAATTTTTGATTTTTGGAACTGCACGGAACTGCATCACTACTCGCCAAACTCGTTTGAGATGACACCCAGCTCAGTAATGCTGACGGTTGCGTCCAATGGGGGATCCATATCCGGAAAGTCAGTATCTAGGTGCGGGGCGTTGTTCAAATGTTGGTCGGTTGTCGGAGCGTTGAAACTACCTTCTTTCAAGAAGTTCTGCAGCGCATCTGACTGTTTTTGAAGCTGTGTTTGCTTGTTTGTTCAATCTCCGCTTTTTAAATTCACTCCCAGAGGGTTTTCTCTTAGCATCGGACATTTGGAAATGAAAATCAATATAAATTAAAATAAAAATAATACTGATATCAAAAAAAAAAAAACATTTTATTGGGACATTTTTTGTCATTTGTTGTGACAATTTTCTAGATATAAGCTGGCAACGATCTTGTACATTCCAGGTAATATATATATATTATATAAATATAATCTATATATATATATATTATATATATATGTAATAATATTAATATATATATATATAGTATATATCATATATATCATATATATACTATATAATATATATAATATATATATAAATATATAAGTCATCCCCATTATATATATCAATGAATATATATATATATATTATAATATATATTACTATATTACTAGATTAGGCAATGTTTATAAGTAACTATTCAATATTTCCATGTAATGTTAAGATAAATAAAAGAAAATTGCATATAGTGTATATCTTTTAATCTTTTAAGACAATTAAAAGCCATCAACTCAAGACCAATTTTATAGATCTGCTTTAAAGATAATATCTATTATAATTTTCTCTTGTCCTTGTATATCAAAATTAAAATTATAGAAATGGCAAAATTCGATGCTGAAATGCGTTGGCTACATTTAAACTATCGGAAATAATGATCAAGTGCTCTGAAGAACGCTTTGGATGACCAACACTCTCACTATCAATGCTAAATAGCGACTGACAAACTTTTAACAGTAGAAGAGGTTGCCATATATTACCAGTTTTTTTGCGTCAAAGTTTCTAATTTTGTAATATTTGCGTACTAAAAATTTACATATTTTTTTTTCTACTTCAGTTCGTAGTTATTTATTATTCCCTGAAACTGTTACTTTTGTGGATATATATATATATTATATTATATATATAAATATATATATATAATATATATATAATAATATATATATATATATATATATATATATATATATATATATATTATATATAATTAAATATATATATATATAATAATATATATATATATGATATAATATATATATATATATATATAATATATATATTATATATATATGATTATTAATATATTAGATTATGACTATATATATATATACTATCTATAAAATAATATATATATATTTAGGTATATATTATATATATATTATATATGAGTATATACTAATATATATATTATATTAATATTATTATAAGTTAATAGTATATATATATAATAATATTAATATAAATAATATATATATAAATATATTATTATATATAGTTATTATAATATATTGATATATATATATATATATATAATATTAGTAATATATAATAGTATATATATAATATATATATACGTATAATATATATATATAATTATATATATAAAATAATATATATATATAGATATATAATTATATACTATATATATAATATTAGGTATATAATATATATATATATATATTATATATAAATATATATATATATATATATATATATATATAATGTATATTATAATATATTATATATATATAGTATATTATAGTATAATATAATATAATATATATTATATATATATAATATATATACTAATAATATATATAATATTATAATTAATTATATATATCGAGATATATATAATATATATATATATAGATATATATATAAATTATATATTATAATATAATATTATATATATAATATATATAATATATAGTATAATATTATATTTATATAATAATATATATATATTATTATAGTATAGTATATATAATCTATATATATAAATATATATATATACATAATAAAATAGTATATATATATCAGTATATACTATATAAATATATGTGTATATGTATATAATATTATAATATATATAAATAATATATAATATATATATATAATATAGTAATATATAATATATATATATATATTAATTATATATTATAATCATAATTATTATATAATATATATATATAATATAACTTATATAATATAGGTAATATTTGGCTACCACAAAGAAATTAATATATAGATAATATAGTTCGCCGAATATGATTTAAGGGGAGACTTCACTAATTAGACCCCCACCCCTAACTTCTTTTGAAGCCCAAATCAAAAATTTTCCACTTTTTGTTTTTTATTATTAGATTAATTATATAATAATTCTATAACAGTCATGGCGGTCGTAATATTTTTCTAAAAAAAATTAAAATAGTTTTTTAAGAATACAGAAAATTTATTTAAGAGAGGTGTCGAAACCTTAAAAAAAATTTACCAATTCCAGTCAAACTTGCAAATTCTCCAGGTTTTACGGATCGAAAAAGATATTTTATTATAATTATAGAAAATCTAAATTTTGTTTTCTTCATATCTCAAACGCTCTACTAGCTCATTCTCGATTTTACTAGAAATAAAGTGGGCCGGAACCGAAGCCTTGGATCGCGGAGACGCGAGGACCCGAGCCGGGGGGTATGTGTCTAACATTTAGGATTGTATTTGTAATGTTTAAAATATCAAATTATGTTTTATCAATGGAGAAACCTTGTTCACAAGTATATAATTTACCGAATAGTGAGAACAAAGATGCTTATCACATCCTGGTATATCTGTGGAGAGCTATTTAGTTAGATGAGAAGTCGAGGTATCAAACGCTGGGCCCCAATCAAGGTATTCGAGGCATCGCTTTCGGGAGCCGATGGGCCGGTCATAACTTGAAATATGGTTGGCGCTACCAAAAATTTTTTAGAGAACAATGCCCACACTTATTCATACAGATTACAAAGATTACGCGGGTGATCGCTTCTAATACCACCACGGTGGAGCTTGAGCCACACGCTCTTATCTCTCCATCTGTACATTCTGCTCTTTGATATATCTCACAATATCACTCTTACGATAAAGAGGAGTGTAGAGTGCGCGGGGCAAAAAAAAATCCTGGGCATAAAAGCACATATGTATACAAAATAAGTTACAGAATACCTTCATCAATCCACCCCAGTCCCGCACCCACACACACCGAGAGCCTAGTCTAAATAAGCTTTAAACACAAATGTACAGATTACTTTCTTAGGGTAAGAACCACTTAAAAGTCCCCCGCACACTTAGGACCTACTGAGCAAATGGTTTCAAACTCCGTCGCAGAATCCTTCAGTCGTCCCGAGTCCCTCCTTCATTTTCGGAAAACATATATACATTTTAGGTTATAAAGGTAATTTATTGCCAAAAAGTGGCTGATACAAAGTTCACAAAAATCGTACACTGAAAGCGGTGCGTGTACATCGCGATGCCGCAAAAACAGTATCTTCTGATTCGAGTCCGGATTCTGGGGTATAAAATTTCTGCATATCTAAGAAAGGAATTTTTTTTAAACCATGAAGCATAATTTTTGTTGCTATGTAGAAGGGTCATTTGAATGACCACGCTTCAATATAAGGAGATCCTTAATACGGTATCCGGAATCCGGAAGTTCGGTAGCCGCGTCGAATAGCGGGCAGCAGAGTCAGAGAGCAGGTGCCAATATTAATTAAGCATCTAATAGCCAACCTGATTTTAGAAAATAGGGCAGTCTATGGAACCTGAATGAAAAGTGAGTCTTTTGACCTAAAAAAATGGTCGTGATTACTAAGGTAGCCAAAATTTCAAATCATTAGAGAATTCCTTCAGGTCAACTCGTTATCCAAATATTATAGAATCTTAGACACACCCCCGGAACTCTAAACGGATACAGCCTGGAGCCGGAAAACCATGAGAGATCATCCCATTAATTTTTTTCAACAAATATTTATTTTGTGCTTATTCTTTATTGCGTATATCTACGACGCATGAAACAAATTTTGCCAATAGATGGCAGAAATCCCCCCCAACCCCCCACCCCCAATAGACAAACCGGTGCGCCGCATCCGTGAAACTAAGAGACACGGATCTGGGTATGAAATTTTTTCAGAAATTAATCTAGATGAGAGAATTTATTGCCCAGAAAGATTCTGGAATCCTGGTATATCATAAGTACGCCTGCGAAGACTCAGGACGGGGGCGCAGTATAATTCTTCTTAAATCTGGATCCGGATTTTGGAGTCGAAGCCGGAGTCGAATTCAACAGTCGGTAACCCGAGCCCAACACAACCCTAGTACACTATCTAACGTTGCGGGACACCACACACTCCCCGCTCTCACACACATAAACGAAACGTGCTGACATTTATACCCAAATAGTTCAAACCCACAAACACTATCTTATACCCCGGAGTCAGGGAGTTGCGCGATGGCACTCTACTTGCGAAATACAACGCTTTAATATAAAACTGAGAAAAGAGAGCGGTCTATGCACTCGAGTAAAAGTTTAAGAACGATCGCTACTAAGAGAGTTCTTCATGAGAGTTTTTCATACCGGGGGGAAGCATGCTGTTCCCGATCAACCTTAGTCAGATCGCGATAAAGTCCGAAAGTGAAGTCGGTAGCGGAGTGGAGGCCGAGCTGGAGTCAGAGCCGAAGCCTGGGTACGAATTTTTAGAATAAAATACATTTTTTAGGTGAAAAATTAATGCCAGAAAACTACCTAAATATCAAATTTCGAAATTAGTTGCGCTCGGCATGGCTGTATACATATAAACCTCATATTATATAACAGCGCGGTCTGTATAACGGAATCTCGCAATCCCAGATTCGGCCTTCGAGCCTCTATTCCGTGGGGTAAGATTTATTTTGCCGAGAGGGATCTCTTTCACGAGAGGGCACTAATGAGTGTTGCTGAGGGAACTATGATGCTTAAGTGTACCATAGATAGTAGTGCAATAGAGCGGCAAAATAGGGAAGATATGGATGGGGGTACGGGGACACCAAGAGGAACGCCCCCAATAATCGGTCAAAAATATGTGCGCCACGCAATATCAGGTTCGGCGCTAAAATCCGCCACACTTCGTTACATAAATTGTCACGCCACCTAAGGATTCAAAAGAACTTCGATCACTTTAAATTGAAAGGCGCGAGCCATATTCTAGGGTTTTATTTCTGAAAATAAAATATTTTTTATTGTGAAAAAAATTTTAAGTTACCAGCGATACCCCCACACACTTTAACCCATTGTTACCTTTATCTGAAATATTATATCAGATTGACAGTTGTTAGCCATCTTGAGAGCTAAATTGAATGTATATTTTCGCGGAGGGCCGGAACATCAAGCAATCACCTCGGACATAGGTGGTAGGCCGGTGTCGGATCCGGAGCCACGACCAATCGGCGATCAATAATTTCTGCAAAAAACTATCTTTTTAAAAGCGACAATATACGTAGTGTGCCTAAGTAAAGGTACGGATGAACTCATTTTTTGCGTATTTGTTTATAACTTGGGAGACACGGGAGAAGCGCTATTAATTTTTGACGGTATCCCGAGGTACACGCACTAGAGCAGAGTACTGCGACCCCAATATAGCCGCGGGAGCGGCCGCATGGGTCTGGTTATGGTGTCATCGGGCGGAGGAATTAAAATGCACTTGTATCTAAGGGTATTATATCGGAGACACACAACTAAGGTATAGTTTGGGAATGGTAAGAGTGAAGATTTACATGGGATAATTCTGTGCCTTCTGGGATATATTTCCCGATTCGTGCGCTAGACAGCCGCTCGAGAAATCACCGTCAAGAACATGTAATCCGTGCAGTATCGAACGTCCTTATGCGATGCGCACTGCCTAAGCAAGGGCGGCTAGATAACCCCACACGAGAACCAGCACAAACAAGCCAAGGACCTCACAGAGAAAGTACACCGCCACGGACAGCCGACGCAGCCCCCGAGCGATCTGCTTATAAAAATATTCAAAATCAAACATTTTTATCATAAAAAATGTATTGCCAGATAGACTTGCTGACAGATGTTTAGTTTGATGTTGGGTGTAAGCAAAACATCGCCGAGGATGTTAATTCATCATTGCTCAGGCACCATCGAGACAGACGTTGACCACACTCTTGCGGAGCTCAAGACAACATCGATAGTCTCGCCATGAAATCTCTTTCGACAGAGTGGTGTAACCATCGCACTATTGCTGCTATTGTGATGTTAAGATCCTGTAAGACCGAACACAGTAAACTAAAATAAAAAGGCACCAGAAAAAAAACCATGCTACAGGCATATCACAAACAAGTCTACATCCTCTGACAGCAAAAACATGAAATAAGAAAATCAATCGCACATCTACCGTTTTGGTTCGACTAGAGTGGACGTCTGACGTTGTCGGATGGTAATTTGTAGGATTTGGCCGCTTCCAAAACGAACGGGTCACGAAACCAGGTAATATAGGACAGATACTCCCTTAATTAAGTCGATATTGACGCAACCTCACTTGCCATCTTAGTGATTGTGTTGTTCGTTTCCTGTGCGATAAGTACTCGGTATGAATTGGGAATGCGTGTGGGGGCGGTCGCTGAATCCTAACGAATCCATCGGAAGAGCTATGGATATATGAAAGACCAGCAGATCGTTGCCATCAAGGCGATAGCATACTGCGGAGTGATTTGGCTCTCCGACCAATTGTCAGCATGCCAGACCGAAAGTCTCAAGGTTTTCCGAGTAGATACTATACTGTGGATCGCAAAGACTTGGAAATCGAAAAGCGGAGGGTCCATGAGGCGACGTCGCACATATGCAATCACTTTACAGCATGCCCCCAAGTAAATAAAAACGCAGTTGATAATTGAATCTTAGCTTGTGAGTCCTCTAGCTTTGAGTGGTGAGAGTCTTTGATGACGTTATCTTTGATGGGTCAATCTTGAACCCTCTATTTGTTTTAATAATATATAGTAATTTTACATAAACAATATAAAATATTTATTTGTATTACCTGTGAATCATTGACCAGGGAAATGTTTTTATTTTGAGGGTTGCCCATTTATTAATTTAAAAGTAACATGACTGTAAATGCATAAGAGAAGTGTAATGTAAGTAAAGGTATAAAGCAGGGTATAAATCTGTTAGGTGCCGCTCATAGCGCAAGGTGTATTAAGCGGCTATGTCTTCAGGTGTTAGTTGTATGATGAAGGATGAAACCAGGGTGGGACAGCGGGATACAGCAGGATTCAACGTCTAAACCCAGACATTAGGAGGATTTGGAGTCGACATATACTCGACATAGTAATATTAGCTCAAAGCTCCTTCTTTAAAAGGGACGCGCAACATGGAAGATCTGCCGGAGTTAAACACTCTTCCGGTTGACAATTACCGCTCACATATACTAGTTCGGGCTATGAAGAATAACCTTTAGTTTCGCGGCTGCGGATCTCGTAACGCCACCGGTTCAGCGCGCGGCGGGACGCGGGTCGGGAATGCGTTCGCGACTGCCGGCGCACGGCGCGCGGGCGGCGAGTGCGAGGAGCGCAGCGGGACGCACCAGCGGGGTTGGCTGCCTGCCTTTGCCGGTGGGGCTCATGCTGAGCCCTTGTGGTCTAGCTTTACTGGAACTAGGGGAAACTTACTTCCGACCGATTTCACAAGTAAAGCGAAAAATTTCCTTATTCATGCGTTCAAGGATCTACCGATGCCAGCATGTTTCAGTTCTGATAATATATTTATAAAAATAATAAACAATGATTCTTGTCTATACTGGAATTACCTGGTTTTTGACCTGATAATTAGGAAAAAATTAGACGTCGAACAAAAAGGGCTTATCTCGCGGCTATAAGATTTTAGGCCTAAAGTCGTAGGCCTCGAACGCGTAGCTCTAATTGCACGCTACAGTTGTTCCTCGTAAATGGCAGAAAAGACGGTCGATTCGGGAAATATTTCGTTGACACGGTGGTATATTGCAGGCTTAATATCGCCCCGGGACAAAGAAGGATTTATCCTAGACCATCTAACACATTTTTATCCACAGAGAGAAGCCGTATCAGTTTCGTCATCTTGCAAGGATTGCGGGTGTAGTGTTTTCTGCGTGATGGAGTGTCGTCACGAATGTACCATCGTGATGAATAAGTAATAATAAAATAAAGAAAACCGGATTATTTAAAAAAACTTTGAAAATATTTTTTAAGTTAACATCGAGTGAATAATATAAATGTAGTAGACTAATTGTTTACCTTTTTAAATAAGAACTTTAGAATACGAATTTAATAAACCATTATATGTGATAGCAGAGAAGAACTTCATTTTGTTCTTTTTATCATGACTTATTAGCATGGCCTAAGAAAGATGACGCTAAAGAGACAGCATAAATCGACGATCCTCTAATAATAGATCACAAAAAAAACGATCTGGGACAATACAGTAGCAGCTATGTGGTGGCTAGGTTCTACGAGAGGTGGGCAGTACTGACTAGGGCCTGACCTTACTTGATTTAACTAGATGTTGTATTGCTTTAAGGTACGTAAAATATTTATGTTTTAATAAAATTTCATGTTTTATTATAATTTTTTAGTAAAAATATATTTAAAACTTGAATAGTGGTGATAATAAAGTGAATAAGACAAAAAGGCATATTACAATTATCATTTAACTGAAAAAGGAAATTAATATGAGAAATGTGATTTTATATTATAGAAGTTTTAGAACTGTTGAAATATATATTTTAGGTTATGAATTTGACCTAGTAATATGAAACTAGGTATCTGTGTAATTAATAACTATAGAAATGTTTTATATGAAAATTATACGAGCTATTTGTAAGTGAGTGTGGCGATGTGTGTGTGGTGGTGTGTGTGTGTGTGGTGTGGTGTGTGTTGTGTGTGTGTGGTGTGTAGTGATGTGGTGTGTGTGTAATGTAAATCTGGTGTGTAAGTAAATCTGGGTGTTAGTAAATCTGTGTGAGTGATGACAAGCGTTGTGTCAGTAAATCTGTGTGGAAGTGTAAAGTATAATCGTGTTGACTAGGTGGTGTGAAGTGTAAATTTAAAGTGTCTATGGGTAAAATGTAAGTGTCATAGTGATGTGTGGTGTGGCTGTGTGTGTGTTGTGTGGTCCTGCATGTGTATAAGTGTACAATGTAAGTGGTCTATGGGTAATGTAATGACTAGTGAATGTGTGTTCTAAATAATAATACAATAGGCATGAGTATTAAAATTAAGTTATATAATTTAAAAATAATACAGTAAAATAATAAAAATAATAAAAAATAATTAAAAATAATAAAATAATAAAATAGTATTAAACATAAATAAAACATAATGTTAATAAATAGATGAGTTAAAACAGTAAAACATATAATTAAAGCAAGTAAAACCATGAGTTAAGCGAGTAAAACATGGAGTTCAAGAGCAGTAAATACAGTAAAACAAAAAGCAATACTAATCCCACTAGTGGTTAGGTTAAACACCTCTTATTGATTTACTGATTTACTGCTCTTAAGTTATGTGGTAATGGGTATTCTTATAAAATGGTAGTTAAGTAGTCGTGATAAAGGCTAGAAAGTTCAAGCAGTAGTCTCATGAAAGAGAAAAGTTCAAGAGAATGCATGTAAAGACAGTGAAAGTTATAAAGCAGGTAAAGTGCAAGAAAGTTAAACAGTACAGAAAGCGTCAGAAAGTAAAGGCAGACAGCAGTAAAACAAAACGCATACTAATCCTATAGTGCTAGGTTAACACCTTCTATTGATTTAACTGATTTTTACTGCTTTAGAGGTAGTAATGTTTATATAATATGTGAGTTAAAGCAGTAAAACATCTAGTTAAAGCAGTAAAACATGAGTTATAACAGTAAAACAGAAAACAAAAGCATACTAATCCTTCCCTAGGTGTTAGGTAACACCTTCTATTGATGTTACTGATTTACTGCTTTAAGGTCTGTAAAGTAATATGTGTTTAATAAAATTTCGTACAATTGTAGTAAAAATGATTGTAACATGCAATTTTTAAAAATTTAATAAATTAAAAAGCACGAAGAATAAAAATATAAAAAGATTGTCCCGATGACAGAGTTACAGGTTTAGGTTCGCGAAAATGTTTAATGAAAAGAATCTGTTAAGTGCCCTAAAATTTAGGAGGGCCTTAAAAATTGACACCAATGAAGACCAAAAGGTTGGTCCGTAGTGTGTGTATACGTGTGTATAAGTGCAAATGTAAGTGTAAGTGTCTATGGTGTCAGTTGGTCAGCTGTCAATAGTGCTATTTGTGGGTAATAAGTGTAAGGTGGGTGTGTGTATGTTGTGTTGGTATTGTGACCGCTTGTTCAAGAAGTTGTAAATGTAAGGTTCTAGATTGGGAAAAATGCAAGTGTCGATTGGAAGGTGTGTATAAGGGGCATCATGTCGAAATGAGTGTGATAAGGTAGAATGTGTGTATAAGAGTTGTCTAGAACGTGGAAGTGTGTGCCTGTGTGTGTGTGGGTGTGTGGTGTGTGTGTGTGATAAGTGTGTGTGTGTGTGTGTGTGTGTGCTGGCTGTAAGTGTGGTGTTGTGTGTTGGTGTGTGTGTGTGTGTGTCGCACGATGAAAAGTGTAAGTAGGATAGATTCCATACAGTCAGATACCGTACATGACCGATCATGTTAGACAGATACCTACCAAGGGCTAGGCATTCAGTTACCTGACGAGCTCATAGGGCGGGGTTGGAGGCTAAGGTTTCAGGTATAGGATAGGTGTTAGGTTAAAGGTGTAGGGTGTCATGTCGCCAGGTTAGGTTAGGTTAGGTTAGGTTAGGGTTAGGTTAGTTGGTTAGAATTAGGTTAGGTTAAGGTAGGTTTAGGTTAAGGTAGGTTAGGTTAGGTATGTTAGGTTAGGTCAGGTTAGGGTGCAGGTTTTAGGCTAGGTGTAGCTGGGTAAATAGGGTAATACGGTAATGGTCAAGGCCGAAATATATCAGGTCAATACATAGGTAAAATATATATATATTATATATATATATATATATATATAATATATATATATATATAATATTATATATATATATATATATATTTATATATATACATATATATATAATATATATATATATATTATATATATATTACATGACCTCTCTCTCTTCTCTCTCGTCTCCTCTCTCATGTCTCTCTCCTCTCTCTCTCTCTCTTCTCATCTCTCTTCTCTCTCTCTCTCTCTCTCTCTCTCTCTCTCTCTCTTCTCTTCTCTCTCTCTCTCTCTCTCTTCTCTCTTCTCCTCTTCTCTCTCTCTCCTCGCTCGCTTTGTAGATGCCACGTGTTTTAGTTCGCTGATTATTGGACGAAACCTAATACCAAAATAAAAATAAAATAACTACCAACGCAAATAATTAAAATAATTTAATAAGAATATAAATAATAATAATTCAATATAAAATGAATAAAATGAATTCAAATAAAATGAGTTAACCATATTAATTTAAAAACTAAATAAACAATAATAGCACGGTCTTCCACGTGCTTTTACGGTGGCGATTCTCAATACGAGAGACCTTATAACAGAAAATAAAATAAAAATAATAAAAATACGCAAATAATAAAAGTAATTCAATAAAATTAATAAGTTAAAATAATTAAATATTCAAATAAATATATATTATATATATTTTTATATATATATAATATATAATATATATAATATATATATATATATATATATATATATATATTATATATATATCATATATAATAATATATATATATATATATATATATTATATATAAATCATATATATATATTTATATAGTAGTATATTTTGTAATATCATATGGTGTATTAAACTTCTCAATTCGGGGATTTGGTAGACATACTGCTAATACCAAGAAATTTTTTAAAGCTTATCTATAAGAAAGTATGTTTGGTATTGATATTGTTATTTTTTGAGATTTTAAGAGAACAAAAATCATACTTTAACCATTTTTAAACCCTATATTAACATTCATATATCTGAATATATTA
>JABUQX010012682.1:27500-35000 GCA_015478945.1 Trachelipus rathkii | reverse complement strand
TCTCACCTAAGAAAATTTCCGGATAACCTAGGCGATGTTAGTGATGAGAAGGGTGAACGCTTCCATCAAGATCTAAAGTTAATGGAAGGACGTTACCAAGGCAAGTGGGATATCAATATGATGGCCGACTATTGTTGGAGCTTGATGAGGGATATTCCAGACGCTATGCACAGTAGATCTTCTACGCCAAGAGAAAGTACTACCATCGTAGGTATCGTTATACATTTAAACTAAACCCCTTCCTTTCTATTACACTCATTGTTGTCCCTATACTCTTTATTCATAGTTGTATTATATGTTTAACATATATCTATCAAAGACATGTATCATATCATTGCGATTTGTTTCTCTCCCTTCATATATATATATATATATATATATATATATAAAGTATATATATATATACCTATATATATATTATATATATATATATATATATATATATATATATATATATATATATATGAATATATATATAATATCCCAATAATTGGATAGACCCTCTTGAAAAAGGTAAAAATCATAAAAATTGTACAAATCTGTGTTACACACAATATCTCACAAAATCGTATTGTGATATGCAAAAAACCGATTACATTTTTTGGAATCAGCACATCAATAATCAATGCGAACCCCGTCCAAGAAATTTCATGTTTACCAGTTGTTATATTTACAAAGTAAATAAAACAAAAAGTAAATAACTCTTTCCTATAGAAACCAAATTAAAAATAATTAAATGAAAATTGAAAAATTTCGTAGTTAGAGATATTAAACTAAACTTCATGAATAACTCTAGGTTAAAATAACAGAACGATTAGCAGTTCTCCATTTTCAGGGGATAACCTTTTTCTTGTGGTTAATAAATATTTCCTCCTGTTCTAAATATTCTTTCACTTTCGACTGATGACGGTGGAGCTGAAAGGTATTTTATTGCTAGTTTTTTCAAATTCATAAAACTATTTCCAGTGTTTTTCCACCAATTGAAGGGAATATCATTGTCTTCACTGGTCAAAGTAGGCAAACTTATATATTTGTTTTATTTCTTGATTGTAATTCCGTATGTAGCCTTTTATTTTTATGTACAATAATCACATCATCAGAAGAATGGGATTTTCTTTTTTCACTCTCACTTTCTTTTCTGTATGACGATTTTGATGCCACAATTTCTTTAAAACAATCCATTAAAGAAGTGAAAATGGAACCTTCAGCTTCACTTTCCCCACTACATGAATCATCGTCAGCAGAAGAGTCAGGAGCTAAATTTTCATGCATTTCTTTCCATGCCTCAACGACCATATTTTTTTACTGATTCATCTGATTCATGTTAAAAAATTAGCTTGAATCGCAGATCTAAGAAAGTAGCTACACACAAAGATTTATCACATAGAAACTTAGAAAGTCTTTTTTCTACTGATATCTTAAGCTCTTCAACGAGTGTAATTATTCCACTGAAGCTTTTGCTTTTAATTGCCTTATTTAAAAATAGATTTATTGCTAAAATGGAAGGGATCACTTGGGCGACTGTTTCTTCACGTTTAATGCTTGTTTTAGTGATGTTGTCAAATGGCTCAAGTAAATGGAATAATTTTGCCACTGAAAATCAGTAAACATTTTCTGATTGCATTCAGCAGCGTATATGGATAGGGGAACTTTTTGTTCAAACAATCTTTTAAGCATATCAAAAGTTCTGTTCCAGCGTGTAGAAACGTCTTGAATTAATTTATGCTGTTTGACATTCAGCTGCATCTGTAAAGTTTTAAGTTTTGCAGCTGCCGTTGCTGAATGGTGAAAATGAGAGGATATGCTTCTGCAAGTAAATAAAATATCTTTAACAGACTTCTGACATATTATTGAATCGTGAATGCATAGTTGCAACATGTGAATAAAACATGAAATTGATAGCAAGCCACTCTCCCTTATACCAGCTACCATGTTTGGTCCATTATCCCGTATCACTAAATGAATTCTATTTTTTAGAATATTGAAAATGTCAAAGGCCCTTATAGGATCTGACAAATGACAAAGATTTTCGCCATATTGGCTACAAAATTTGGCTATATTTTTATTTTTTTGGAAAATAAGTTCCTAAAATTTCAATTTTAAATTGAAATAACTTTCCCTTATGTTGACGTAATTTATTGTTTATAAAGCTCAATATTCGGCCCGAATAGTTTGGCAAAAAGCCGAATACCGAATATTCGGTATTTTGGCCGAATACCGAATACTTACCGAATATTCGGCACATCCCTAATATATATATATATATATATATATATATATATATATATATATATTATATTATTATATATATATATATATATATAAACATAGTAAATATATATTATATATATATATATATATATATATTATATATATATATATATATATATATATATACCGTATATATATATATATATATATATATATATATATATACTTATATATATATATATATAATATATATATATATATATATAGATATATATATAATATAATATAATATATATATATTATATATATACTATATATATAATAATAATAATAATAATAATAATAATAATCAGTGGCTGTGAGTTCAAATGCTATTTTTTATTGAACTGTACCTCTTTGGATTGAACTTCAATAATACATATTATTATTAATTTCAATCCCTTTGTTCATGGCTGTTAATGAATCTCAAATTAATAATGTTATTTCTGTTAAAGTTTTGTTAATCTTTCTTTTCTATGATTTGTCTAGTCCTTCCCTATTATTGTTTTTGGACCTAGTTCATATAGGTTTTAAAATTTTATTTTCTTCTATACAAATTTCACTGGAATTTCTCTATATCTAGGTTTTAACTTTATCATCATCTTCCTGAAAATTTAATTGATTTAAGTATGCTGGAGTCGATAAAGTTTATTTTAAAATATTATGACTCTTTAGTAATTATCTACCAAGTCTAACCTGATAAAACCATCGTTTTCTATTTTTACATGGAATAGTTTTTTTTTTTTTTTTATGTGCGTAATGCTGAAATACAACAAACTTTGTCTTTATATTTAAAACTTCGCTAATGTGCTTAAAACCTTTGTATTACGAGCAGGTTTACTTAATCAGTATATTCTAATCAGTCAGTCTTTATTCTTCAGTCAGATTTTAAATCTGATTTTCTTTTAAAAACTCAGGAAAAAATCAAACTTAGAAGGTTACGCCAATACAAAATTTTGCCTATTAATGAAGCTTTTCTGTTAAACAAATATAAACTATTAATAATAATAATAATAATAATAATAATAATAATAATAATAATAATAATAATAATAATAATAATAATAATAATAAAAGTTAGTTAAAAGAACATCATAATTAGGGATGGGCCGGATAGTGAATTAGCCGGATAGCCGGATACAGGATATCCGGCTGGAAGTTAACCGGATATCCGGCCGGATATCGGATAGTGAATTAGCCGGATAGCCGGATACCGAATATCCGGCAGTCTGTTATATAGCGTCGGGCGGGGTGACTAAATAAAAAAAAATTATTTTTGCTCATCGTGGTAGTACTACAAGTTTTATTTAGATTATCTTTAGTTCTAGAGAGTTTTTATATTTTTAAAAAATATAATAAATTAGTGTATAAAATGTCCTTAAATAGAATTTCACATTTGAAAAATGCGAGTTTTTTTTTTTTTTAATTTTTGTTCCAAACAGTGCATAGTGGTGAAATCGCTGGGCCTAACTTGGCCCGATTCATCCCCCCAATAAAAATGATGATGGGGTGAATTGGGCCACCCATTTTTTTATTTTATGTAGCCTATTATTATTGACATTTTTATTACGTATATTTAAATATAATAAACAGTTACTTATTACTTATATTAAGTAAAAATTAAAATAAAAAATGAAATTTATATGGAAAATATGAATTCAAAAAAGTGTCAAAATTTGTCCCACGAATGGGGTGAATTGGGCCACCACATTTTTATTCTTTATTTTATTTTATTTTATTAAATTTTAATTACTTATACTAATTTTAAATATAATAAACAATTTCTATATTAAGTAAAGTTTAAAATATAAAATTGAATTTATACATAAAAGAGGAATTTAAAAAGATGGCCCAATTCACCCCACAATGGTGGTCCGATTCACCCCTTCAAACTGAGTCTAAATGATTTTTATTTAAACTTTAATAAAACTATGATTATTAGAATTACATTATTATTTTTTGGTGTGCTTATGACCTACTATGGGCCTTGATTTTTCAGGGAAAAAAAAATCCAAAAAGTGTATTAGGGGAAAGTGGGGAGACGAAGTTATACCTAAAGTGGCCAACGTCACCCCGCCCGACGCTATACCGGTTTATTATTATATATAATATATATATATAAATATATATAATATTATATATATATATATATATATATATATAATATATATATAATATATATATAATATATATTATATTATATATATTATATATATATATTATATATAATATGTATATGGCCATTTCCAGATTAAGGTGCCCCCCTGTATTCTAAAAAAAAAAAAACACTATAATTCACTATTAAACTTAATATATTTTTGAATTTAGCGTACATTGTAATGCAAGAACTAAAAAAAAAAAATTAATAATTATTAATTTTAATAATAAATAACTCCAAAAAAATATTAAAATCGTACGTTTCAAAACTTAATTTAAACATGATACCCATAAAAAAATAAACGTTTTCCTTATATCTTTTCAATACTTTAGGGGAAACTAAAAATAATGGCAAAAATAAAAAATTAAAAAATAAAAATTAAAGTTAAATTAAAATTAAAAAATAAAATGCCAATATAGTTTAGGTTAGGTTCAGGTTCAGCCGTCATCAAAAAAAATTTATTCTCTAGACATCTATCTATCCATAGAGTGGTGTGTGTGTGTGTGGGTGTGTGTGTCGTGTGTGTTGCGCGCGTATGTTCGCCTTAACATTGAAAAGAAAATATTTGGGGGACTCATGACTTTTGGAAACGCAAAAATTTGGATGGGAACGATCAGAGTATTATATTATTACTTTTTTTTATCTCTCTTTATTTTATTTCTTCTTCATTTATTATTATTATTACTTTTTTTTATCTCACTTTATTTTATTTCTTCTTCATTTTCCTCCATTACAATGTGCGCTGATTTCAAAAATGTATTCAGTTTTTACATAGCTATCATGAGGGGGTGGGGTGGTACCATCGTTTTCTATACTACTTATATATATATATATATATATATATATATATATATATATATATATATATTTATATATATATATATATTATAATATATATATATAATATAATATATATATAATATATATATATATATATATATATATATATATATAATTATATATATATATATATATATATAATTATATATAGGACGTTCCGCAATTTAAGTCCGCAATTGCGGAATACCAAAATAAATTGAGGAATTGCAATTGCGATAATTTGAAAAATGTTGTGGAATTGCAGTTAGCGGAATGCCTATATCATTCCGCAGTGGACTACAAAAAAAATTGTGGAGTTTCAGTGGAATGCCAAAATTTATAGTCCACAAATTTTTACACGTTGGCCATCTTTGTACTTTTTTTAGTTTTTCTTCTTCAAAGGATCATGTTTTAAAGAGGTTTCTTTTATTTCTGATGTAAAATTTATCAATATTATAAATGATATTGAGTGTTACTATTAATCGACCGATTCTCGATTGTCCTATAAAGTTATAATCGATATTGACCATTTATTCGTAGCACCACTTTTTCTTAATAGCAGACGTATTTTTATTTCCAACATTGCATTTTATCAAGTTTTGTGCCCTGACATTTGCTCTGATTTTTATATTTTATCACTGAAGGCGGGTGCAACATTGAAATAAACTCGCGTTTTTTTTTAATAAATTTCTGAGAATGTGCGTATATATACTGGTAAATAATACAATGTTTAAACACGTTAAAATAAGCAGTGGTAATTACTATTTAGTAATTACAATACTTAAACGTGAGAATAAAATTATGGTGGAAAAAATTGCATTAACATGTGTCTTAGTAGCTTAATTCCATTATAAATATCATATTTTTTACCATATATTTTAATATTTTTATAATATATTATTATAATATTTTAATATTACCATATTTTTACCATAATTTATGAAACGTGTCACCACCAAATTTCAGATAAATTGTATTGTACAGTCAACATAAATGATGAATAAAATAATATAACATTGGTACCCAACATCGAAATTCAAAACAAGTATATATATATATATATATATATATATCAAAATATATATATATATATATATATATTATATAAATATATATATATATATATATATATATATATATATATATATATATATATATATATATATATATATATATATATATATATATATATATATATATAATATATATTTTTATTAATATATATATATATATATATATATATATAAAAAATATATATATATATATATATATATAAAATATATATATATATATATATATATATATATAATTTTTCAAATTATTTGGAATATTTCCCTAAACGAGGAAGAACCTACTAGGGAAGTAATTATCCGGTTATCCGGCCGGATAACAATGATATCCGGCCGGATACCGGATAGTCAAAAACTTGGCCGGATAGGCCGGATACCGGATAGTTGCCGGATATCCGGCCCATCCCTAATCATAATACATTACTGCTGTTACAACAGGAAGTGCTATCCAAAAGTTTTTATTTACTTTAACATTATAAAGAAGGAAAATGCATCCCATTTATTTAAAATATTTGTTTAATTATACAAGAAAACGTCAAAAATCCACTTCACTGTCATACCTTATTACAGGTTAAGAAATGTTGCTTCATATAATCGAAACAAGAACTGGAAATGTGAAATAAATTGATTAATTGTTGGCTTTAACCTAATCTTTTGGCCGTTTTTTTACTTATTTATATGGTCTCTTCAGTTTCAGTTCGTTGCCATCTCTGATCATTTTATACAGGTGATGGTTTTATTCTTCAACCTTTACCATTGGCATTCTATTTTTAGAAACATTATTTTGTATAAACCTGAATAGTGACTTCAACGTAAAACCTTAAAACATCAAAATAATAATAATAATGAAATAATACCAACTGATGATTTGGGTTATTTTTTAATGTGGAGATCAAAGTGTCCTAATACTTTATGTACTTTAGGTCGCTAGATATAATTCTTACGTATATATTGTTATATTCTCTTCTTTTCTTTTTTTTTAAATATCTTCATAATTCTTTAAAAAAATAATTAATCTATATGGCGTAAGATATACTCACAATCATAGCTGCCTAAAACATTGCTAATTGCTCTCTTTCACCTTCCGCTTATATTTATTTTCTGGAGCATTCCTTTTTAGCATCATATAATAATTTACCACTTTCTGACACTCCATTTGCTTTTGTACCTCTGCGATTATCGGCTTAGTCGAACTTTTTGCCT
>JABUQX010012682.1:0-17500 GCA_015478945.1 Trachelipus rathkii | reverse complement strand
CATTCCTGATTTTATCAATTCTTTCACAACTAGCACACCCCTAAGATTGTCCATCTGAACACATTGAACTTTAGATCTATACTCTTATTCCAGACCCATAGTCTCACACTATACGACTAACACAGGTAACAAACATACCCTCATGTAAGACCCTAGCACACTCAAAACTTAGTTCCTTTACAGTTCACCAACATTTAATTGCACCAGCACCTTCCTGCCATTTCAACAACTTTCCTACTACACTCTGCATCGACCGTTCCCTTCTCATCCAACAAATACCCAAATATTTAAACTCAGACACTTGGTTCCAGCTGCTCACCATCTAACATAACTCACACTGAGGAGTGTCCTCACTCAAAACATAAACTTACTCTTATCCACGTTTACTTTCAAGCCCCCTCCTTTTACACACCCTGCAAATCTCTCTACCAATCTCTCAAACTCTCTTCATATTCGCACTTAGAACCAGAATCATCCGCATATAATTAGTAGGGCACCCTCCAACCTCATCTCCATTCGCCACCATTCTAACACCATTTCCTGGCATCCCCACCTCGAATTCTTTTCATAAACCCCATCCATATACAAATTGAAAACCAAGGAGACATTAACAAAACCCTGTCTTACTCCGCTGTTAATCCTAAACAATCACATTGACACCATTTATTCTTACACACGCTTCCACTATCGTCATACATACTTTTGACTCCATTCGAAGCCTACACCAACACCATATATCACTAACACCTGCCATAAACCTTCCCTATTAACTATCATACGCCTGTTGCAAATCATTAAAAACCTAAATACATTTATTCTTTTTTTCTCCCTTATTTTCTCAATCATTGGTTTCAATGTAAGATTGATCCACACATCCTCTACCACTGCTAAACGCACCTGGTTCTTCACCAATCAGTCCTCAGTCACTCGCGCACTCTTTCGACCAAAAGACCAGCATATACCTTCCTACAACACTCAATAAACTTATTCCCTATAATTTCTACAGTTCCCCTATCTCCCTTACCCTTATATAAGGGTACTATTACCGCTCTCCTCAATCCCTTGAAACTATTACTCTATAAACGCTTTATTAACACAAACTTCCAAATTCCAATCAATCACCACTCGCCTCCGTTCTTGATCATTTCAACAGTAATTTCATTTCTATACCTGCCAATTTACCATTCTTCAACTTTTTCCCTCTACCCATTACCCCCGCCTTACTAATAACCTCATCCCAATACCTATTCCTTCTGCACCATTCAAACACACACAATTCAACTATTACTTCTTTCGATTACTGTTAATATGTGCAGATTTTCGAAGTGTTCTTTCCACACTCCTCTCACACCCATTTCATCAGTTACAAAAGCACCATCTCTATTCATTATTCTAAGCAGATTCCCCTTATTCTCATTCTTAACCTTTCGCGCTTCCTTCCAGAAGAGCTTCCTATTCCCCTTTTAATCCCCATTCATCATTCTTCCAAACTGTTCATGTACCTCTGTTTCTCCTACGTATACACCTTTAGTATTTCTTTTTTTCCTCCTTATATAATTCCAAGCATTTTCTTTTGAATCCTCATCATTTGCTTTTAGTACATTCAACCACGCTTCTTTTTTACCTTTAACCGCTTTCATCACCTCTTCATTCCACCATTCACTGTTAACATTCTTACTTCCTACTTTAGCACATCCACATACTTCCTTTGCACTACTAACAATTGCTTCCTTCATTTGCCCCCAGATTTGTTCAGTATCAACTTGTTCACATTCAAACGTTTTACTAGCGAGCGCTCTTACATACTTATCCTTATTGTCTTGCTCACTTAACTTCTCACTCTTAATTTTACCTACTTCCTTTCGTATCACCTTCCTTTCCATCCAAGCCCCCACTAACTTAATTTTACATAGAACATAATGATCCGATAATCCATTCCTAAACCCAACTGATTTAACATCCAACACATACTTCAACATCTCTTCTTCACCAACACTAAATCAATCATACTTTTCACTTCGATACCATCTCTACCTACACCAACTCTAGTATACTTATGGATACTCTTGTGTTTAAAGAAAGTATTACTTACACACATACCTCTCTCTTCACAGAAATCAATCACCTTCCTACCATTCTCATTTTCTCCCGCCACCCCAAAACCACCTGTTATACCATCCCTTTTTTGATCACCTATCCAACCATTCAGGTCCCCCAAAACTATCAATCTGAAGCTCCTACTCACCCCCATCCAGACATCATTTAGATTAGCCCAATAAAATCGTACTCTCTTCAACGTTTCCCTCAGATGGGCCATACGTCACAACCACACAAACCTTGACCTTTTCAAACTTAACCATTAGAATTCTAGGACTCACACATTCAAAGTTTACCATAGCTTCGTACCACAGGTCACTCATCAAAATTGCAACTCCTTCTCTTCCCCTCTCATTCATTTCCACACCAGCACACACACATTTCACACCACACCACTCAATTTCTTCGTTTCCTTTCATTTTGTTCAGTCACAGCGAGCAAAATCAAATTTGCCTTTCTAAATACAACCATCACCTCTCTCCTCTTCTCCTCAACATTATTCCTCTGCCATTCCATGTACCCATACGATTCATACAATTTCGCCGAAGAAGAAAGCCTTTACGGCGATCACACCCTCGCGAGCCGCATTAGCATATCCTTGGCAAGAAAAGATGTACGTAGCAGCCACCAATATCACCGTTCCCTTAGTCGGCTCTACGACACGCTAGGACATACGATGTGGCAATTCTTTCTCCCCACACACAGGGGTATGAGTAGTAGGGATGTCTGTAAAGTGTTATCTAGAAGAGGGGTGTGCTACTTTAAGATGTATTTATGATATGATTGGATTAATGTGACTCAGTAATAGTTGCCTGGGATAAGTGTGTGAAGAAATGAACGCAAAAGAGAAAGACGCCACCATGAAAAAATGGGAGGAATTTCATTCTTGTCTTCGAGTCATGCGATTGTTACTCTCCCTCTCGCTCTCTCTCTTCTCTCTCTCTCGTATATACTATATATATATATCAATAATATATATATAATATATATATAATAATATATATATATATATATAATAATATATATATATATATATATATATATAATATATATTACTATATATAATATATATTATATTAATAATATATATAGTATATATATATATCGAGTTTTTAGCCACAATCTCGTAAGTATTAATTGTGTTACCAGGTGCGGGGACGGGACCCAAACTCAAATGCACCCCACCAACCCCTTTCCCCAACCTCCGCCCTTAATGAAAGAGATTTTACAATGGATTATATACTTTTTGCACTAGTATTGAAATTGAAATATATGAAGGTTGTGCTTGAGAAACGTCAATTTTTCTGCATTTTCTTCTGAGAGTAGTTTCTCTTTTCATCAGATATTAGCATAGCATTGCAAAATACTCTCTCACTTGGAACATAAGTGGAGGACAGCCAAGTATTTCCTTGCAAGTTTACCTAAGCGTGGGTAAACATTTGCTTAACTTTCCACCAACTGATAGGTTCATCATTTGTATCTAGTCGTTTTTGGTGATAGTTTTCAATCATTTGCACTACATCTTTTGGTAATGCGTGTGTTTCTTCATCACTACTGGACTGTAGAAATTCTTCCAGTGAATCTGTTATTGATTTACTTGTAGAAGGTGTTGGTTCTGCAGATTTTGTTTTTCCTTGAATGGGTGGGCGAATGTAATAGACTATCGGATTGATGTTTTTTCAACTGCAATACAAAGTGGACGATTTAACTTGTTAATATTGTTTACAAAAAAAATTGCCTTTATAACGGAGATCTAATAAGTTGCAATAGTATGAAGGCCAATAATTTCCACAGAACCAAAGCGTTTTTCTTTTATAGCTCTAGTTTAATAATCTTTCATTCTTTTAAACCGTCATGTCATTTTTCCATTTTGAAGCAGCGTCAAAAATGCTCACTTTAGCGTTGAGATCAATGGGTATACATCGAGACAGAAGACTGTAGAAGGCGCTGAATTTTTTTTTTTGTTGATTTTCTTTCAAATGGTTTTCAAATACTTAATGCAGTGTGAATTGATGTTATTTTTCACATTAGTAAAATGTAACTTTGAAACGACCTGGCGTCCGAAGCAATAGGTAATTTGAGCAATACCATTCTTTCCATCATTAAGAAGTGTACTATTCCAGCGAGTTGGAATGTCTTTGATAACATTAAGATATGAAATATCAACCATTTTTGAATTGCCTTCAACTCATTTTCATTTTCAGATTCATTTTTAAGTATTTTTATTAAAAAATTCTTTATCAAATCTCGACAACAAACATCCGCGTAACATCCGCATGGCAAAGCGCGGATTACGGATGCGATCTTTAATAATGTGCGATGCGGAGTTACCTGCATCACTTAATATATAATATTATATATATATTATATAAATATATATATATTATATGATATATATATATATATATATATATATATATATATATATATTATATATATAAGGGATGTACCGGAACCTCGATTTTTTAAAAGTTCCGGTTCCGGCCGGTATTTACCGGAACTTTCCACTTTTTCAAATGTCCTTCTTAAAAAAAACGAAAATTGAGATTTGATCAAACTCAACTAAATAAGCTTGCTTTCACTAATTATAGTAATTAATAGACTAATAGTACAGAGTTTCTTAAAGTTAACACAAGAAAGGTTTATCAAAATTCACAAATATGTATTTCTTTTTCTTAAGTCAAAATACAAATTTTTCTCATTTTTTTTAAGCATGAAGCGTGTAAGCTGGAGACGGAAGAGAGAGAGAGATACGCGGGTTTTTATACATGCTCCGAAATATCATGTTATTAAAGCCGTTTTCGTTTTTGCATTTGTGCTTAAGAAACGTAAGAAAATGCTCGAGTTTGCGTTCGTTTTTGTCAAACTTAGCGCAAAATCGTGAAAAAAGCTCGCCAAACGTATGGAATTTATTTAATTCTGTAAGGTTGCTATTTCCCGTGCTTTCCGAATATAGCAAGTTCTTACGAAAAAATGTGAACAAACAAGATGGCGGCGTTGTAGGCCCGTTTGAATTGATGAATGTTTCATTCAATAAAATTAGCTTTAAATCTAATTTCTTCCAAATGGATAAACTCCATCACAATAGTTGATCAGTTATTTGTAATATGAACCATTTGTTATTTTTTTTATTTCTGTTTATTCCAAAACACGTGTTCCATTACAAAAGCTGATTCCAATTGTTTGTAAACAAAAGTGACTTTTATGAAAAATCTCGTTCGTTTATGCGCGATATTCGTGCTAAAACTGGGTGAGAATCTCTTATCAAGCGTAAGCACAAATGACAAAAAACGATAACGGTCTAGCTCAATCGAGAATATCGCGTTACAAACTCCAGCAAAAATCTACCTTTTTTTGCTTGAGCGATATCATTTTCTGATTTTTAAACTTTGAAGACCCGTAGAACTTTATATAGTATATTTCTATTTTACTTAATAAATTTACTGATCCGCTTATCCAAATTTTGGCTTACAGAACTAAGAGCTCACAATATGGATATGACAACATGCCAGATACTTCTACAGAGACTCACTCAACTTGTTAATCAGACAAGTTTTCAGTAGAATATGTAAGGTGTAGCGAAATCGATTAAGTTCTTCGGTTTCGACACGGAACTTTTCCAAAGTTCCGAAAAGTTCCGGTTCCGGCCGGAACCAAAAAATTCTGGTTCCGTATATATATATATATATATATATATATATATATATATATATATATATATATATATATATATATATATATATATATATAGTATATATTATATATATATATATATATATATATATATATATATATATTATAAAATTAAAATGTCTAAGTGATGGCAACTTACAAAGTAATTTCATGTTTTAAATGACATATAGGGAAGGATGCATTTTTTTTTTCATGAAAATCTGCAATCTAATTTGTTAAATAATCATTCGATTCTTATGAAATTTTCAGGATCTAAACATTTCAACGAGATACGAAGTTTGATTTTGGGCAATTTTATGTATACCCAACCGTTTGACCCATACCCATTCATACCCATTTTCAAAAATAACGCAAATACCTTTGGTCGAAATGACATTAAATTTTAACTATACAATGGTAGATTTATTTAGAAAATTCCCCTGGGATGAAATTTTGATACCTTCCAAAAATAAGAGCGAATTGCGATGGTCATGAAAAAATTGCATCCTGCCCCTTGCACCTTGTAAAAATGGGTATTTAATTTTTTTTTTTTTTTTGGAAAAAGGTATAAAAATTTCATGCCAGGAGAATTTTGTAAATAGATCTACCATTGTGTAGTTAAAATTTAAGGTAATTTCAACAAAGGGCATTTGGGTTATTTTTGAAAATGGGTATGGGTCAAACGGTTGCTTATTCAGAAATTTGCCCGAAATCAAACTTGTTTATCTCGTTGAATTATGTATATCCTGGAAATTTCATAAGAATCGAATGAATATTGAACAAGTTGAAAAAGAAAATGCAACCTTCCCTTAATTTTAAAGGACCTATTAGGCAAATTCCTTTTCTACGAAACTGACATTATTATTTATTTTAAAAGAAAAAATTCATTAAAAATACAACAATCAAAAATCTGTTAAAGAAAATAAAACAATTGAGTAGACATTAACGTAAGTGGTAATTCATATCTAAAATCTAGCCCTTAATATCTAAAACTAGCAAAGGAACAAATTTAATTGTTCCCATTTAAAAATCTTGAAAAAATATTTCATGCACAAAGTGGCACGGTAATATTATATATATATATATATATATATATATATATATATATATAATATATTATACATAATATATAAAAATATATATATATATATATTATATATATATATATATATATATATATATATATATATATATATATATATATATATATATATATATTATTATATTTTTATATATATATATATATATTTAATATAGATAAAACTACCTACGGCAACGACGATCCGTCTAGAAAGGTCCTACTGTACGGCTTTTAAGGGGACGTTGCGCGTAGGGTTTCCTAACTTTTGAAGGTAGTAATCATCAATTCCATGATATTTAGGTTTTAACACTTTCTAGTGTAGAATTGAATGCTCTTTCCAATGGTGTGGTTATTTTCAATAGGCAAAAAATATTTTATTCACTATAGGGGGATACGGGGGGGTGTTCAATTTTGGCAAGTCATGAATGAAAAATCACGATAACCTTTTTATTATTCATGCGATCGGCACGAAACTTTCGGAGCAAGTATAGTTTGGGAAGATACACATTTTTTGTTTAAATAAATTTTTTGTATGGAGAACGGATTTGCTTCTGTGCATGGGAAAATTTTCAAATTTTCAAAAGTTTCCCCATATGCAGCGGCAAACCCCTTGAGTTTACAAAACATTTATCTAAACAAAATATGTGAACCTTGCCTAGTAGTATATGACCTGAAAGTTTCGTATTGATTGAACAAAAAATAAAAAAAATTATCATGAATTTTTTTTGTAGCAAAAAAAAAAAAAAAAAAAAATTCAGAACTGGTGGGGTGTAACTTTTTTAATATTTATTCGATTGCAATGAAACTTTCACAACTTATTTACCTCTACGAGATATAAATATTTTATTTAGATTAATTTTCGGTATGCCCAACAGTTTTGCCGCTGATCGTGAGAAAACTTTTGAAAACTGAAATGTTTCCCATGAGCAGCGACAAATCTGTTGGGCATACAAAAATTTTCTCTAAACAAAAAATGTCTACCTTCCCCAATTATATATGCTCTGAAAATTTCAAACTGATCGTATAAAAACTAATTACGTTTTCCTGGTTTTTCATTTTTGAGTTGCCAATTTTTTTTTTTTAATGATTGGTGTCTTGCAACATTTTTATTATTCATCTGATAGGAATGAAACTTTTATGGCCTTTATAACTCGACGATATACACATATTTTATTTAGATAAATTTTCTGTACGCCTAATGGTTTTGCTGCTATTCACGGGAAAACTTTTTAAAATTTATAAGTTTTCCCATGAACAGCGGCAAAAGTATTTGGTATACAAAAATCTTATCTTAACACAATATGTTTATCCTTTCCAATTATACATGCTCTGAAAGTTTCGTATTAATCGGATTTAAAATAAAAAAAATATTGCGATTTTTCTTTTTTTTAGTTGCAAAAAAAGAAAAAAAAGAAAAATTCAAATAATTGATGGCATATAACTTTTTTACTACTCATCTGATTGTAATTAAATTTTTACAACTTGTAAAAATTGGTGAGATACACCTTTTTTTATTTATATAAATTTGTTGTATACCCAATGGTTTTGCCGCTGCTCACAGTTCAACTTCTTGATTATTTTACTAAAAAAAAAATTTTTTCACATTGAGCAGCTATTTCGGGTATAACAAAAAATCCAACACTATTTTATACTTTTCTTTTTTTGTTTTCAATTTCGTATACATTGATCAACATTTTGATGTATGATTCAGGCAAATTTAAAACTTTCGTTATGTTTCGGATAACTTTTAAATTTTTTGGAGAAAAAAAAATTTGAGATTTAAAAAAAAAAAAAAAAAAAAAAAAAAATTATCTATATATTGCTGCTAATTGTGAGTTATTTCATAAATCATATGTGTATAGTAAGTATTTTAGTGAAATCCGCTTGCAAAAATCTTTTGTAGTTCAGCAGAAATTCACTGTTAAAAATTGCTGATCAAAATGCTGATTCATGATATTTGGAAAGAAATTACACAAAATCTAAACATTTTTTTGCATGTGTCATCAAAATAAATATTGTAGAAAAATCTTTCCTCTTTCGAATGGTGTATAATTTATCCCAAACAAATTACATTAGTGTTGCTACGCGCAACGTCCCCTTAAGGCCGGCTATCCCAAACCAGCGACACCAACGTGTTCGCAATCGAGTTTTAATTCTCACCCCAGGTAGATAAAACTCCAACTGCTACATAATATATATATAATATATAATATAATATTATATATATATATATATATATTTATATATATTATAATATATATAGTATATATATATATAACTATATATATATATATATATATATTAATATATATACCGAGTGAGAAATAAATCGATGCATCAGCATGAGATGAGACATATAAATAGGCACATCGTCCATCACAATCGGACACCAAAGTCGATGGGAACCAGAACTGAAACGAACGAACGAAACCCAATGTCGTCGACTCCGGAAGTACGGGGATCAGTCGTCTGTTCAATCGTTACCTCGTACGGTTCTGAACATCCGATTAGTACAGTGAACCTCACCCTTCGTTGTTCTCGCTCAGGTAATCATGAAAAAATATGCAACCGGAAGAGTAAATCAACATTTGGTTCATCGGTTCAGTGTGTGGATGTGGCAATCCCTATGTACGGTAACGATATCCTGTGGGAGACAATCCGTCGCTACGTACCTATTGTGTAATGGTTTACTCAAGATTGAAGTGTGCGACCATGACCGCGAAGATGTCGGCGTACAGTGACTGCTGCTAATACGGTCGTAATATTTGTTCCCTAGTCTCACACGATTCCCACAGCACCACAGGTGAAGTTAATCGTGCTACAGGCATTTTCTAGAGAAATGTTCTCCATATACTCAAACAAAAAAATTTCACCCCTGCCATATTTCGTTACATCAAGAGCTACAAGGCTAAGATTTCCGAACACGAGTGACATTTTCTCTATGGGCTCTACGGAAGCTACGTACAAACAGATCTCCTACAATGTCTTCTTTAATGGTGAATCAGCCTTTACCAATAATTGGCAGAACCAACACAACACGTATTATAGAACATGGCAAAATTTCATTAATTGCACCAGGTTAGATCAGCGCCCTTGGCCTATCAATGTGTATTGCTGGATTTTGAAGACACACTTCGATGGAACGTTGAATGGTGCAAAATGCTGAAACCTTCTGGTACGGACTGACTAGTACTGTTGGAGAACCTACCATTGGATGCATGGGTTATCATGTGGTACCATCATGGCGGATGCCAGACACATTTCCCTACAGTTGGCACGGCTTATAGTGAATAGAGATTATCATGATCGGTGGATAGGACGGTGTTTTCCGGTACAGTGGCCTGCCTTTTTCGCCTACGTAACCCATACTGGATTTCTTCCTCTTGGGCTACCTTTAAGTTATCCAAAAATGCCAATAACACTTGACAAGATGAAGTACCAAATTAGAACTGCTTCCAGAAACATTGATAGGGCGGCAATGGTGCGTGCCCTCGCGACCCTGTTCGAAACCGTATTCTATGTGATCGAGTAGAGGCCAACATTTCAAGAATTTGGTGGAGTGAAGCGACAGTCATGTTCCTCATAGATATATGCCTTACCAGTATTATGTGGTACATTAACCACAACAAAATTTTTCGTAAATATATTTTTTCTTTTATTAAATTTCGTAAACTCAGGCCCGTAAGTGTTTTAGATCTACTACAATTTACTGCTCCCTCTAATCTATTCTGTGTAGTAAATATTATAATGTTTCATCGTGATGTCGAAACACTTGAGCTTTTTTAGTGAAGAAACGGAAACTACCTACTTCCTTCGTGACCTATTGCTTTCAGATTTCAAGCAAATCTTCAATTGAATGTTCATCAGTGTATATATTTCAAGCAGATTACTGCGTCGTCTGGATCAGTTTCGATCTAAAATTAGTTTGCCGTTTTAACGATGTTTATTTGTATCATCATCAATTTCTATAAATATTATTTAAAGAATGTTACCATCACGCAAATTTCAAATATATTTTCAACATTCATACCCCTTAAAATTCTCTTCAGACCCTAGTTTAAAGTTCTCGTCTCTTACACAGTTTAGGCTTATTATTGTATTTACTTCAATGAAAGTACAAGGCTGTACAAATTGTTCATTTTTATCATTACTGAATTGCTTTTGATATTTTTTCCAGAATTCTTTTACTCTTACAAAATAAACCTCCTTAGAAAAACATCTGGCTTACAAATATTTTCTGTTTAAGAAATTAGTAATTTTAAAGGATGTTAAATTAAATTTCCAATGCTGCGTAAAATTCAGATCTCCTGTTAATTTAACCCTTCAAAATTTGACAATGAAATAGCAAATGCACATATTAATTACGTTACACATGTTTACATTTCCCCCATTTACTTTAACAAAAAAAAACTAAAACTCTATGAATACAGTTTTCTGAGAGAATTGAGTATTTTAAAATGACAAGATTTAAAAAGGGATAGCATAATACATGCGTTTCCCCACACAGACAGTGTACGCTAAAATTTTACTTATTTAAAGGCTAATAGTTTTAAAAATTCAGAAATTAATTTTGAAAAAAGTTTTGTAATTTTATAAGATTAAGTTAGTCCAAAGATTATACTACTGGTGGAAAATAAAAATATTGTAGGTTTGATCTTTTTGAAACGTTTTTAAATAATAGCTAGAAAATAATTAATAATAATAATAATAATAAAATTGAAAGTTCTCATTTTATTTATTGTAAATATTAGATATCGAACAACAATCCATCCTTCGTTTATATATATATATATATATATATATATATATATATATATATTAATATATATATATATAATATATATATATATAATATATATATATACTATATTATATATAATATATATATTATATATATATATATATAATAGAATATATATATATATATATATATATATATATATATATAAATAAAATATAGATATATATATAATATATATATATAATAATTTATATATATTTTATATATATATATATATATATATATATATATATATAATAAATATATATATATATATATATATATATATATATATATATATATATAGGCAATTTTAATGTTTTTTGTTTGTTTTATTAATTAAAAACAATTAATCTCTCTACAAAGGTCCGAGTAGTAGGAGAGCCATTCGGAGAAAATGACCTGACACCTACCTGCCCTTTGAACTGACCTGACCCTTTTTTGGCCTTACCTTTTTGACCTGACCACTACCTGCCCTTTGACTGACCTGACCTTTTTTGACCTTAACCTTTTTTGACCCCAATTTTTTACCTGACCTGACCTTTTTGGGCCCCCTTTTGGGCCTTTACCTTTTTGGGACTTTACCTTTTTGGGCCTTTACCTTTTTGTGACTTTACCTTTTTTCGACCAACCCTTCCGTCTTCCATGGGTCAATTTTGGCCCACGGTAATTTTTTTGAGAACCCTTAATTTTTTGAAACCCTAATTTTTGAGAACCTAATTTTTTGAGGGAACCCTAATTTTTGAGAACCCTAATTTTTAGAACCCTAATTTTTTCGCAACCCAATTTTTGAGAACCCAAATTTTTTGAGAACCCAAATTTTTTGAGAACCCAAATTTTTTGGCAACCCTAATTTTTTGGCAGCCGTAATTTTTTGCAACCCTTCGAAGAAGGGTTGCGCCAAACGGTTGCGAGCAACCGTTGTACGTATTACCCCCCTATTTACCGCCCCCTAATTTTTTCACCGTGGGCCATTTTTGCCACGTAAATTGTTGGTAAACCTTTAGGGCTTAGCCTTTTTATGTCGTTACGTTTACCATGATAATTCGACCAACCCTTTGGTCTTCCATGGATCTTTTTACCCACTGTAATTTGGTCATCCGTGGTGTCAAATTTTGCGCCCACAGGTAATTTTGGCTACCCTTGGTCTTCCATGGGAATTTGCCCACGTAATTTTTGGCTACCTTTGTCTTCCATGTGGTCATTTTTTGCCCACGGTAATTTTTTGATCTTCCTTTAGGGCTTAGCCCTATTTTTGATGTCTGTACCTTGTTGACCTGATATTTCGCCCCTTGAACCTTACCAGATACCATGGTTCAAATTTGACCTACGCTAAACTTGATGGCTTTGATGGTTCCAATCGCCGTAATAAGTATCTAGTGATGTTCTATTAGTGTTTTCTATGAGTATTCTATGAGTGCCAGGTGATTGCCAAGTGAGTGCCAATGAGTGCCAGGTGAGTGCCAATTGAGTGCCAAGTGAGTGCCAATGAGTCCCAAGTGAGTGGCACATAGTGCCAAGTGAGTGCCCACATAGTGCCAACTGACTGCCACTTTTTTCAAGCCTTTTCTGGCCTCCCCTGAGCCTAGAATACACCCAATATTAGTGTCTACCCTAGGTAATAAGATGAGGATTCGATTGTGTATTTACAAGTGCTAGGATGCTTCCTACATGAGTAGTATTGTTCATACCACTTATAGCCAATATATGATATCACTATGACACTTATCCACACATTCACTATGACACTTTATACACACTATGACACTTATAAGCCCACTCTCCATAGGCACTTACATTAAACCATAGAACTTACATTAAACCATATACACTTACATTCACCACCACTCACACATATACACTTACACTTCACTCACACCCACTCGATATTTGATGCCTCAACTTTATCCTCAACTTTAAGACCTCAACTTTGATGCCTCAGATTTGATGCCTCAACCTTGATGCCTCAGCATTAAACCTCAAACTTTGACTGCCTCAACTTTTGAAGTTCATCTTTGATGAAGTCATCTTTGATACCGTCTATATTATTATTCATTCTTGATGAAATCATTCTTTGATGGCTCATCTCTACCCTACATTAAAGAACAGAGTTAATATTAATGCCTTCCCTAGTTCATAAGCTACCCAACAGGGCGCCGCATGCGCCCTTCGCGCAAAGACAGTCAATCCCGCACCCTCAGGTGCGACCCGCCGCGTTCCCGTCCGCCGCGAGCGCCCGCAGGCGCAATATTTCCGCGTACCCGCCCGCCGCGAGCGCCCGCAGGCGCAATATTTCCGCGTAACCGCCGCCGCGTGCGTCCGCAGACGCAATATTCCTGCGGGAATGAAAAATATATATACTATAAGTCATTCATTTTTATTTCATACTTAAACATTTCAAAGAATTTCTTTTCAAATATACTATGAGTCATTCATTTTTATTTCATACTTAAACATTTTTATTAAAAACATTTTCGCGAACCTAAAACTGTAACTCATTACAGACATCTTTTATATTTTTTACTACAACTGTACGAAATTTTATTTAAAACATTTTCGCGAACCTAAAACTGTATCTCATTACAGACCTATTATTTATCACATATATTTATTAACATTATTTTTTACTTAATACTTTTTACTTAATACTTTTTAATTTATAAATTTTTAAAAATTGTATGTAAGAAGAAAAAGCCAAAGTGCCTGATATATAATCATTCATTTTTACTACAATTGTACGAAATTTTATTAAAAACATTAACATTACATACCTTAAAGCAGTAAAGCAGTAAAACAAAAGAAGTGTTATTACCTAACACCTAGGGGATTAGTATGCTTTTGTTTTACTGCTTTACTGCTTTAACTCTCTGCTTTACTGCTTTAACTCTCTGCTTTACTGCTTTAACATTCTGCTTTACTGCTTTAACATTCTGCTTTACTGCTTTAACTCTCTGCTTTACTGCTTTAACTTTCTGCTTTACTGTTTTAACTCACATGTTTTACTGCTTTAACTCCTATATTTATTAACATTACATACCTTAAAGCAGTAAAGCAGTAAAACAAAAGAGGTGTTATTACCTAACACCTAGGGGATTAGTATGCTTTTGTTTTACTGCTTTACTGCTTTAACTCTCTGCTTTACTGCTTTAACTCTCTGCTTTACTGCTTTAACTTTTCTGCTTTACTGCTTTAACTTTCTGTTTACTGCTTTAACTCATATGTTTTACTGTTTTAACTCATATATTTATTAACATTACGTTTTTTATTTTGTTTTAATACTTTTTATTTTTATTCTTTTTATTTTTATTCTTTTTATTTTTATTCTTTTTATTCTTTTTATTTTTATTATTTTACTTTTATTATTATTTTATTTTGTTTTAATACTTTTTATTTTTATTCTTTTTATTCTTTTTATTTTATTTTTATTATTTTACTTTTATTATTATTTTATTTTTATTATTTTACTTTTATTATTATTTTATTTTTATTATACTTAGTGTTATTTACTTCATGCCTATTGTTATTATTATTTAGAACACACATATACCACACACACACACACACACACACACACACACACACACGCACACTCACTTACACACCCACACACGCACATTCACTTACACATATAACGTATAATTTATTAAAACATTTTATGTTTTAATTAAACACGTACATTTATATTACTCATTCAAATATAACTAAAATTATTTCAAAGTTTCTTAAAACTTCTATAATAAATCAATCATTATCTTTGAACAAAGAATTTATTATTAACTGTTAATACTTTTTGTTTATAAATTTTATAACTAACAAGTTTTAAAATAACTTTTAGTAAAATTTTATGAAATTTTATTAAAAACATATATTTTACGTACCTTAAAGCAATAAATCAGAAAATCAGTAAAGTCAGCCCCTAGCACCCCTCTACACCAAGCTATGCCACGTTTTGTTCTTTTGACTTACTGCTTTACATCATCTTTAGCGATGTAATAAGTATAAAAATAACAAAATAAGTTCTCTGCTAACATAACATGTATTTTATTAAAATCATTCTAAGTTTTTATTTAAAAATAACAATTATTCACTTACATTTATATTATTCGCTCGATGTTAACTAAAAATAAGTTCTTCTCTGCTAACATAACATGTATTTTATTAAAATCATTCTAAGTTTTTATTTAAAAATAACAATTATTCACTTACATTTATATTATCGCTCGAATGTTAACTAAAAATATTTCAAAGTTTTTAAATAATTTGGATTTTCTTTATTATTATCTATGTACATTGACAATCCAACACGAGAAAACACAACAACCCGCACTCGTTACAGATACGAAACTGACCTCTCTCTGTAAAATGGGTTGAAATAAATACCTTTAGCCCCAAATTTAGGATAATCGCGTTTTGACCCCTGGCGATTTAGCCTAATACCAGCGTCAAAATATATTCAACGTGACCTTTTTACTGTAGAAAATGTGGTGCAATATAACTACGTTAGGCCTAAATTTAGGCCTAAATTTAGGATAAACCTTTTTGTATCACAGGCGGATTTAAGCCTAATACCAGGTCAAAAGGTAATTCCAGTATATACAAGAATCGAGAATCAATGTTATTATTTTATAAATATATTCAAACTGAAACATGCTTGATCGGTAAGATCCTTTGATCAGGTAAGAAGGAAATGTTTACCTTTCTTGTGAGTGGACGGAGTAATCCTTATCTCTATATGACCTCGTATGTGATTGGTCGGGAATATTTTATCGCTTTTTGGTTTTAGGTATGAAAAAGCATGTTTTTTCATATCCTGAGCCCAAGTTTCGTTTATTTAAACTCTTAACATAACATGTAAATATTTTATTGAGAAAGTAAAAATAAGATGAATAAAAACTGTACACTATATTTTTATAATTCATACTGCAGAGCGTTCAACTTATACATACTACTTTACACAATATCTTATATATCAGGAATCTTAATATTTATACTCCAACTTATATGTTTAGCTTATATGTTTAACTTATATATAATAATATATATATAATTTATATATATATATATATATATATATATATATAATATATATATATATATATATATATATATATTATATATTATATAATATATATATTAATATATATATATATAAGTTAAAATATAAGCTAAACATATAAGTTGGAGTATAAATATTAAGATTCCTGATATATAAGATATTGTGTAAAGTAGTATGTATAAGTTGAACGCTCTGCAGTATGAATTATATAAAAAATATAGGGATGTAACAGTTTTTATATCCTATTTTTACTTCTTAAGATAAATAATTTACATGTATGTAAGAGTTATAAATAAACGAAACTTGGTGCGCTAGGATATGAAAAAACATAGGCTTTTTCATACCTTAAAAACAAAAAAGCATAAAATAATTCTCACCAATCACATACGAGTACATATAGCAATAAGGATTACTCCGTTCCAACCACAAGAAAGCGTAAACATTTCCTCTACTGATCAAAAGGATCTTACGATCCAGCATGTGTCAGTTTGAATATATTTATAAAATAATAACAAATTGATTCTCGATTCTTGTATATACTGGAATTACCTTTTGACCTGGTATTAGGTAAGATCCGCCTGGTGATACAAAAGGTTTATCTAAATTTAGGCCTAAATTAGGCCTAACGTAGTTATTGCACCACATTTTACAGAAAAAGGTCAGTTTGAAATATATTTTGACCTGGTATTAGGCCTAAATCGCCCCGGGGTACAAAACGGATTATCCTAAATTTAGGCCTAAAGTAGTTATTTCAACCCATTTTACAGAGAGAGGTCAGTTTCGTATCTGTAACGAGTGCGGGTTGTCGTGTTGG
>JABUQX010012681.1:52500-94909 GCA_015478945.1 Trachelipus rathkii | reverse complement strand
CCTCTCTCTCTCTCTCTTCTCTCTCGCTCTCTCTCTGCTCTCTCTCTTCTCTCCTCCTCTCTCTATCCTCTCTCTCGATTATAAGAAAACAAAGGATTCCGTTTGTCTTTACTCCCAATACTTCTAGTTTTAAGTACAGAACGTTATAGTTTTATTTTTTACTAAATTGAAAAATGATACCGCTATGGGAAATATTTGAAGAATACTAAAGAAGTGTAAGTTTCATTCTCTCTATCAGCATTTCATTGATGATTTGTATCGTTAAAACTCTTCAACCAGCAGACCTCAGATTTGCGAGTCTGAAGAGGGAATTATAATCAGCTGACAAAATAATTCTCTTAATGTCGCTATATTTGATAATTTGGGGAAAAATTTTGTATTCCATCGAAACGTATCTAGATGCTCTATACAACGGGGAATTTTTACAACTTCTTATGATTGGAAGGAAGTTCAGGAAGAAAATAAAAAAACAATGTAAGGAACTTCTTCAGAATATGGAAAAAATATATATCTATTAGCAAACATTTTTAAAGAACTTTAAACTGCAGAAATAAATCAACGTTCAACATCCAAGCCAAAAACTCTGTTGAAACCATGAATGCTCATTTAACGTCAAGTATTGAATGATGCATACAGACAATAGAGTTTAATGAAGAGTATTTTGACGAAAGTAGCCAACAGTATCAAAAAAAAAAAAAGAATCGAATCCTCTCACTACCTGTAATGTGATGGATAGGGAACGAACATAACTTCAAAATTGAAGATGATGGCCTAAAAGATATTTGTCATGACCATCTAGTAGGTAGAATACCAAGCGAACAACGCCGTTAGCGGGGTGCATTAATTTGACGGAGGAAAGGATGAGAATTAACTGGAGGAAAAGCAGAAAATTCGTTATTCTTAAAATCTAACTTGAACCGCTTTTTAAAATTCAAATTACAAACGCGATAACTAAAAAGCACCCTTAGTCGATAGTTTCCGAGCTTCCACAGGGCGGAGATAGGAAAATGGATGGGTTGTGCATGAGCATTGATGGCTGGGCCTTCGTCACTCTGGTAACTCTTGAAAACAGAGGCTAAATTGCACATTAATAGACATATATCTTAACTTTCAATGTTATAATATAATTAAATAATAATAATAATAATAATCAATAATAATAATAATTTGCTAATGATAATAAATATAATGATATTGATATGATAATGATAAGATTACAATATTAATGATTAATAAATGATAATGATAATGAAATGATAATGATAATGATAATGTATAATAATAATAAAATAATAATAATGAATAATAATAATAATAATAATAATAATAATAATAATAAATAATAATAATAATAATAATAGATTATATATTATTTTATTATTATTATTATTATCTATATATAATATTTTATTATATTTATATTATTTTTATATTATTGATTATTATTTAGAGAGTAGTAGTAGTAGTGAGTAGTAGTATAGTAGTAAACAAAGCATTTGTTAAGTTTATTTCTATTGCTCGCGGTTGCTGAAATGTAAGAACCACAATAAAACCGCAATAAAACCGCCTTGGAGAATCTGGGAAAGATTCATGAACCTCAAAAAAACCGCACCGCGGTTATGCAAAATTCAGCTCGCTCCATCACTAATATATATATATATATATATATATATATATTTATTATCACCCACTTATAAAATACATACTTTTTATATATATATTAATCATAGAATAAACTTCAATAGTGGAAAAAAAAAAATTTATTAATTTTTTTTGCCTCACAATTCCGATTCGTTATTGGGCCTTTTAAGATCTATTTTACCTATAATATTTATATTTATTTATAATAAATTATATATATATAAATTTTATAATATTAATATATATTATATATATTATCATATTTATTAATATATATATAATAATTAATATATATATAATATATATATAATATATAATTATAATAATTATATATAATTATATATATATATTAGTAATAATATTATAATATTATATAATATGATATTATTATTTTATGATATATATAAATATATGTATATATGGATTTTTTTGTATTTTATAGTGATAAGCTCTTAAAAAATCAAATTTTATTAAAATTGTTTAATCTTATATATATTATATATATATTTAAAATAATATATAGTTCTATATATATAAGTATATATATGATTAATAATATAAATACATTAAATTTTTGATTATATTATATATAGTAGTAATTAAAAATTTTAACTAACCTAATCAATAATTTAAATGAAAACGCTCCTTAAAAATTATATATTATACTTAAATCCAGCTTGTGTAATCTTTTTTGATTTTTTTAATTAGTAAACCTAACACAAAATTTCAACTTTTTTTTGATTAACCTAAACTTATTATTATATTATATTATATTTTTAAGTTTGATTTTTTTTTCTATCTATATATTTTTGTAAATTTTTTGCAGATATCGATCAAACGCATTCATGCGATAATAATTCTAATAATAGATGTATCCATATTAATATAATATATATTTAAAATTAATATAATATTAATATAATTATATATTTAAATATATTAATATTATATATATATATTAATTATATATATATATTATATATTTAATTAATATTATAATATATATATATATATATATATATATAATAATATATTATTATATATTATTATTATAACATATATTAAATATTAATTTTAATATATTTATAATTAATATATTATAATAGAGAGAATATAGATAGATAGATTAGATATATATTAATTATATATATATATATTATATATATAGTATATTATATTTATATATTTAGTTATATAGTATATATATATATTATATATAATATATAGAAGTTAAGTATAATTTAATCATAAAATGTAAGATTAAGAAGTGAAATAGTAGGATTAATAATTAAAACAAGGAGCCGCAGGGCCACCTAAACGGTGTCCCAGGTAACACAATCGAATAATACAGTAATCATAATAGAAGCTAGACTCTATACTACACTTCTAGCAGATCTCGTTAGAACTGCTCGCTCCGTCAACATCAATCAGATTATTTATGGATTTTATTATTTTTCGAATAATAATTATTATGCCTGTATTATTATTAGAATATAATATTATAGTATGCGAATTATACGCACATGGGTCGGATCCTACCAGACTCGATCTCCAGTTGCAACTGCAGACAAAGAACTTATATCAATCTGAAGAGTAATTAAATTACAGAAGACAGATCAGTAGTTACCCGTGTACTAATTCTCCTTAGAAGTGGTCACATGTGCAAAAAATATAATATTTAAATACTGTCATTTCTGTTAATTATTAATGTGATTTGGGACCTGGGACAGTCCGCTAGACGTAGGCCCAGGCTCCGGCTTTAGGCAGTTGCTTTTATTTCTTTTTTTTTTAAAATAGTAATCTTGGACCTGGTATTGGGGAACATTTAAGGACCCCAATTCGAGGTTTTCTTTAAATATTCTTAAGTAATTAGAATTATTGTATTGGTTTGAAAATTCTGGTACTTAAGTTGTAAGCGTAGGCCCGATTTAGGACCATTTACTATAATTTGAAATTAATATTACTTAATTCTAATTTTAATTTCATAATTGACATGTAACTTAATAGAATTATTATCTCTATATACTCGAATTAAATCTAATTATTTAAATAAATGCGTATACCTTTAAGACGCAGCAAAGCTAGTCGACGCTCTCAGTCACCATTAATAATATATATAATTAAAATTAAAAAATTAATTATAAACCACATGACGCTCTGCATAGTCCCAGTCAACTTCACTATAATCAAAAAGTCAGTACATTAAAAGAATACTCGTCTCGATGTGAAGCGTCAGTAATGGGTCCTTGCTTTTCAGACTGTCCCTAGGTTGACCAAGTAAACGATTAATAATAGAACGCCGTCGAATTGGCCCCTCTAGATTGTCTCAGTCAACTCTAATGTAAGCTTTAGTCCATACTATGATCATCGAAAAACCAAGAAAGCCGCATGGCCTTATCTACGACTGCATTCAAGTCGCCTCAACCTACGTTTAAATTTCTAATTAATTATAAAATAAATTTTAGATAGATTTAGTATAATAGCTGCTTTGGACCGCCTTCTAGAATTGTCCAGTATAGCTGCATAGCTTAAATTAGATTATAACTCTGAGAAGCCGCGATGTCCTATTCTATATATGTTCTACTCAGTGAACTTAAACATATTAATTAACTATATTTTGATTTTAACTTAGAAGCTGTTCGCTGTAACTTCTAGATAGGTTCGCATAATTGTCAAACACAGAAATGGCTGTAAGTAAAAATAAGGTTATTAAATTATTTAAAAAGCCGGCAATGAGTCCATCATCTAGGACAACTTCAGCCATATTTCGTGTAATCCTCAAGACAAAGTAAATCTCACCCGTCCTCTACTTTCGCGTATTACATTTTCTAACGTACTTCCGCTTATACGTAATATTTACCTTTGTTTTGAGACTAAAAAAGTGTCTTTTGGTAACGGCTAAAATTAGTAGAGAATTCAGATATTCTGGATGACCTATATAGATTATACGAAGTTTACAGCAAGACACAAAATTTTGTAAAAATTTTCGTACAGAATGGATTAAAGTACATGCGATAAATTATGTGTACATTTTTACCCAACTTTAGCTGCACTATCTGTATCTAGCGTGTTTACCCACTTACCACATCTGGATCCCTGTCTTATGTAGACTCAATTAGAATGTAAACAGCCTAGGCCATAAGTAAAATGATACCGACTTAACGGTTACCCCTATAATGCCCAATGAGTTGGATTGGTGAAGAAGGTAAGCAATATATTGATTCGAATAATTGAGTCCTAACTTTTACATAGTACCACTTTCAACACCATTTTAATTATTTCTTTAGAATTTTTCTATACACCTCAATAATTCGAAAAGGTATAATATAACTGAGAAATTATATAAATAATAAAATAAATATAATATAAAAAAAATATAATATATAAATAATCTAAAATAAATATTAAAAATGCTATTAAACTACATAAATATAAATTATAATTAATATAAATATCTCCACATATATCGCACAAACTACACCTATATACTCTACATAATTATCTTTTAATAATAAAAAACTACAATATAACAATATCTTAATTGATTATTTATTAAGTTGGATATTGAGATACTCAAAGCCTTTAAATTAATGATATTAAATATATATTATATATTTATTAACTATAATATTATAGTATTAATATAAATTATAATATATTATAATATTTAATATATATATTAATATTAATATATATTAATATATATATTAATTAAATATATATTATTAATTAATATTTATATATATTTAATATAATATTAATAATATAAATTTATGTATATTTTATTATATATTCATTTAATATATTATAATAATATATAAATTATAATTTATATAATATTATCTAATAATATTTACAGTATATTATTTATAATATTTGGTTTATTGGCCTTACTCAATAGAATATATTTTTTTGTATATACTATATATAACTGAACTATGTAATATTTATATTATTAATATAATATATTATATATAATATATATATTATATATTATTATTAATATTTATCTTTTTCTATTAATATATTAAATATTAATATTAATATATATTAATATTATATCAATTATATAATATATATTATTAATTTATATAATTAATTAATTAATAATATATATTATAATATTATTGTTACCATTGTTATATTAATAATTATATTATCTAATTAATAATAGTAATTATATAAATATCTTATTGTAATACTATTAATCAACATAACTTACTCTGAAATAATTATATCTGATAGGCATTGAGAATACTAAAATCTATAATAGGATTTCCCAAATTAATACATATTAAAAGTAGAGATATTAGTTTAGAATATATAAAAAGTCTACCGAGCTAAGTTTTAAATCACATGTCGCTTAATCGCTCTAATTTATATATATGTTATCGTAAGTTCCGGAAGATAATTAATCTCTGATATAAATTAATTATTGAGTACAACTCTGCTATCAATTATTGTCAAAACCACAACCGTACGGTTGTTCACTTAGATTGATCTTTTAATGCTACATAAGCCTTCATGTCGTCAATGTGTTTATGGTGCTTACGAACCGCACTGCGGTTGTTCAAGGATATAAGTTTATCTTTTATATTAATAATAATATATCATCTTGTTATCTAATACTACTCATTCAATACTACTCCCTTCTTCTCTAACCTTCGTCTCTCTCCGTCTCACTATCACTCTCTCTTACTCTTCCTCTCTCTCTCTTTCAGCATCTCATTCTAACATTCCTATTTTCTGCTACGAGGCAAACAACTGAATGCTCTACTGGCTTCCTCTACTGTTACTCTACGCATCAAAGCACTAGGTTAAGTGTGATCTTTCGCTCATGACTTGCATTAATTTCTAAGTAATGCTTATTCTGTAGTCATTATGAGTTATGTATATAATCTTAACTCAAAATATAAATACTCTAAATATCACTAATCTAATCTCAGCCTAACAGTTAGAATATAAAAATTTTTATTAGAGTTTACTTTACTAACATCTATAAAACTAGAATTGCTGCCTGTATTACTTAGGATCCATTCATTTTCACATCTTTTTATTTATAAATTTGTCTAATTCTAAGAATAATAGTAATAAGTACGTAATAGTATATGTTGATCACAATTGTCCCCTATATAAGCCTACTTTTCTCTTGTTGTCTTCTGAATCTCCTAGCCCTCCTCCCCTCCTCCTGACGATCATGACGAACAGTGTCCCAGCATCATCTCAAGCGCGCCGGAAAAATACACACGATACAGTTTTGTTATCTTTTATTTTATGAAAAAGAAATTTCTATATCTAGAAGTAAAAAAAAATTTTTATCGATAACTGGAAATAATTATCGCTACGTAATTAATCTATCATATCCGTTGATAAAATATCTCATCACAGTATTTTTTCGGAATATCTAATCGAAAAAAATATTATTATTGCAATATCACTTATTATCGGTTCTCTGCGCGATCCCGGAATTCAAATAATTAACCCGTGTCCCGCTATGGAGTTGCTCTTCGGCCGTTCAGTGACCAGTGAAATGGCAAAAGTTCTCCGCCCAAGCATGGCTCTCCGAGTAGCTAATACTTAATATAGATCCATCTACCACCTGCACTCCAAATGCTACTAATTGAACCCAGAAATAGTCATTTAGAGAAGTGACATGCATCTATTTTATATAAATCCAGTTATATAGGTTTCCTTCTTCATATTTCTATACTGCACATTACATATCATTGCAGAATTATTTATACTCCTATATTTAAGTACAGTACTCAAATTCGAGAGCTTCCGCCAGACACTTCAGGATTATCTGTTTTTTGATCGAGAGCAATTAAAGAATCATGGCTGGTTTACAATTATTATCGTTTTATGTAATATATACTAATTATTTCTTTATTTTGAAAATATGGTGGATTAGAAAATATCTTGTTTCTTATGATATAAATTTTCACATCGTTAACTTATCTATTTAATGCCTTCAGAATATAAAGTTGACGTATCCTATTTTTCTTCTCACAATCTTTCATTTAAGTATTTATTGATATGCGCTTAAGGTCCTCTTAGGCAAATAATAATAAATAGACATTGCCTATGAACGAAACCAAAAGTCTCACGCCCAATTTTTAAGGATTCTTGTCTAATTACAAGGAATTAATGGAAGAAAACCTTTTATATTTTATCTTAATAATTTAGCAAACGCTATTTTAATTTTATACTAACGCTTACAACTTATCGTATGACATATTAATAATATACTCTTAAATAGGTAGCATTTATATTCCATAGCTCCAATTACTCTGTTTTCTAAACTCAATTAGATTATAGAACTTTCCACTTTAAGCATCAAAGCATCGACGCATTTGATTGACAATAGTAATGATACAGATAATAATAAGAGTTAATGAAAAGTTATTTAATGGTATGTATGTAATAAATGGAATCCTATAATTGCCAATAGAATTGATTATGTGAAGCAATAAATAACAGGTAATTATTAACACATACTTACGATTAATAGAGTAAATAATGTAAAGTCGTAGTCCCTAGTTATTAGTATTATTTGAAGACTAGTTGTTGAGTTAATTAGAGGATACAATCGAATGTCAATATATATCTTAAGTATCGAATAGTAAGTTGTATATAGATTTAATAGGCATATAAAGTAATATTTAAATATAGTATTTAGTTATCTAAAAAGAAATTTATCACATTTTTCTGATTATTTTTTAGTATAGTATATAACACTAAAATTTTACCATTAGGATATAATAGGAGCGTAATAACATCAAATACGTTTTATATAGTCATTTACAACTAAAGGATTTTTATCAAGGGAGTGTCTATTAATATCTTATTCACTACAAGAGTTATAATTTGCTTAGTAGACTTAGTATATATGATTGTATATGATATATATATCTTATATCTTTGGATTCTCTTGTCATATACGATTAAATTTAAATTTTTCCCATTGTTATTTTTTTATTATTAATTTATCCTATTTATTTATACGTAAATTTAAATTCTCTTATTTAAAGTTGCAATTTATACAGAACAGGGTAATACTTAATAAGAATTAGTCACACTCTATTTAGTTCGGTTTTATATATCCTAAGTTACCACTAGGGCGCAGAATGTAGATATGAGATATAATGTTGTTATAATGTTATATGGTGTTGTGGAATGATATTTTTTTCCAAACCATATCGATTTATATGGAGTCCTATTTTTCGCTCTGCTGGTAACATGCTGCTTGACTACACATGAGAATAAGTAAGCTCCTTGAGAATTATTGCCCCTATTTAAAATGATATACTCAGAAATTATACCTAGTTCATATAGACAAAGTAAAATATTAATTTTCTAGATATTTATTATATTCTATATAATTAATTTAAATATGTAACTATATCATTAAATAATATAATAATTAAATAGTTTTAATGATAATTTATATTTAAAAATAAAATGAAATGTGAATATAAATATCAGAATGAATAAAAATGAAAATGATTATTATTGAAGTAATGGGATAATAGGATAATTCTTTATTATTTAGATATATGATTTGGTTTATAATAAATGAGTAATAATAAATATTGAACTATAATTATATTATATGCTTATAACTCAGTAAGACTTATATGTCTTATATAATTATTATATAATTATGATAAAATTAATTCAAATTAATCATATGCATATAAAATATAAATTTAATTATAATAAATAACAATAAATATAAATATAATAATATATAATATAATAATATTAAGATTAATCTCAAAGAGATTTCCCCCCCCCCGTCTCCCTAAATATTAATAATTAATTCCACATAATAATGTTTCTCATTTTAAAAATTTAGATTAATCAAACTCACCTCTTCATTATATATATTATAGACTTTTTCTATTGAGTATAAATCAGAACCATTTTATTGTAATGATTTAATGTCTTATTAATTCAGTATATTCTTCTTTTAGCGGTAGTTAAAACGGATATTCATTATTAATATTTTAAATGCTCTATGTACTCCGATATCGTTTACTCAGTGTATGTTAGTTAAATATAAGTAGTATTACCATTTCGCGTGGGCTGTTATATTGTAGAATGCAACTAAAGCCCTTAAATTTAGATTAGTTTAGTAATGTCCTTGAAGTATATATAATACAAGGACGTTTTATTGTTTAGAGTAGCTACTAATTTCTGATATCTTATTGCTAAATTATCGCGGTAGTGCATAAGATTGTACTTTTAAGGAAAATTGTGTATGAAAGAAGGAGACAGATGATCGCAACTGACCATATAAACCTGCTCGTCCTACAAATTACCTGTACAACACGCGCCTTCTTGATTTGACGACCATAATATATCAGAATTCCCGCAAAGTACAAACATGCGCTCACCGCGTTATAATACAAATAATACTCTGTCAATTGACTTGATCACTTTTCAAATTTGAAGCAATCTCCAGCTCCTATTGGGTATTACTTTACTGATTTAAGTTTTTCTATAAGATAAGTCAACTTTCCGTAAAAGCAGTGAATTAGACATTATATCCACCTAACATAAATGATACATACTTATTTCAAGCTATATTATAATCTAATAATCATAACAATTAAGCATATTGATTATGATTGATCAGTAATCAATTTCCGGATTATCATTAACTAATAATAGTATGAATTGGCCTATTTTACGAATACCAATTATATCCAATATTTAGATTAACCCTAAATTATATATAACTTTATTTTTAATATTAGTAAAAAATTGGTTAAAATATTAATAATACAATTCCCTTGTCGACATATAGTTTCCTAAAAATAAGTAAACTAAAAATATAGTTTTATTATACATATATTATAATTATATAAAAGCTACGAGGAATACATTATTACTTTCTATTAACTTATAGTATCATATTATACTATATTATATAGTATATATCCTTTATAATCTATATTATCTTTTTAATCCCATATTAGATATATATTTTTTTATTATTCATCAGTAACAAACAATAAACTTTCTAATAAATATATTAATTAATTATTTATTAATAATAGAAATAGAAAGTCTAAAGTAGATAGCTGAGTAGATTGAGCGGTAACTTTTATAACTTTGGAGAAGTATATATATTAGTTTCCCTTTAAAAAATGTTTATAATTATATCATAATATATTTAGTGATTTAGATAATATGATCCTAGTGATTAATGAGCTTATAATATAAAATTACTAGTATAAATTATCTATATTCCATATTGGTCGCTTATGGTATCAAGTGACTGTGTACGTTATTATTAATAAATTTAGGGTAAGCTGCTCAACTTCGATACGCTCTCACGCTATTTATATGTTGAAGCCCGGCTAAAATATGATTTGTCTTTCTCTCCTCTGCTCTCTCTCTACTCTGCGTCTTCATCATCGTCTCTCCTACCTCCGTGTACACCTTTCTATAACCTAACCTAACCTAACCCAAACTTGATACAACATAACAGACTAGAGGTAATAGGAGCTCATTAAGTCCTAACCATATAGACTGAATGTGAATTAAACCTACCTTTAACAATTCTAATCTTAATAGCGTAATTCCCTTTAACTTTATTATACACGTGAGTCAATCCACTTATAAAAAGTGCCTAACTTGTCATTAACTATGTGTGTTGATACCCATCTATATATTATAATGAATAAAATAGTTAGTTAATTTGCTGAATATATATCTTTTGACCAGTTAACATTTAATAATTGTAGTAAATGAGAGAAATGATACTATATATAAGTATATATTAAAGATAGCTAATTCTGGTACATGAAATTCAAGTGTCCATCAAGATAATATTTCAAGCATCACTAACCATCTAAATATGAACATTATTTCATGCAACACGCATACTAGTGCACACATCTCACTAGTAGCATATATTATATTTCTTCTAATTATATTAATATTTGTAGCAACTATAAAGCTAATTTAATTATATGCATAGATAAAATATCAGCTATAGAGTGATAAAATGTTTAGTTTTGTTAGGTTAATTAGGTGTGGCTAGATATTACAAGTTAGGTCCTAATTTCAAGTCCGAGTTCATCAAAAGACTAACAGGTTTAAACTAGAACCAATCAGATCATTAACTACTATTGAATTAGTAATTACGGACATAGTTAAGATATTACAGCAGGACTCTTCATAATCATCCCAACTGAATTCTTAATAATGTAATTATCCTATAAAGTATTGAACAGAATTAATCTAATTATACCACCGGAATTAACGAGAAGAGAGGGGATACGTAGATATTAAATTCAGACCTAACCCTAATGAGTAAAGACGCATCTGATAGACATACCAAGATGCCTACAATATTCCTTGTAAAGACTTGCATCTACACTTCACCAAATACGTAAACCGTAGCTGAACCCGTATGGAGATAGATATACCGTAATGAAGTAAAACGATTGAGTGAAAGTAAGAAAGAAATGAAGATTAAATTTAAATATCTAGAGAGATGAGCATACCGTATTAGTAGAGTCAAATCAGGAAAGCTTACGTGATAGTAATACCTTTAACAAAGAGCAACATCAGTGGCATCTTGAACTGAAGCAGGCCCCCTCGTAATGAATGATGAAATGTAAAGGATCGAAATATTGTGGATAGTTTGATAGCTGGATGCTCTCACGTTACTGAGAAAGGTCTGTAAAAGGATCGGAAATGAGATCAAAACAAGAACGTCAGCACTATTACATTTTGCCGCAGAAGACTTTATCTTAAAATTGACACAACGAGATTTAGCAAGATTTTGTGGATAAGATCACCCGTGAATACACCGAAGGACCTGAATTCATGAGTACCACTCACCCACTCTAGGGCTTCTTCTACGCGTTCTGAGCACTCTACTGATAAACAGTACACTAAGCGTACCAGAGGAAGAATGAGGAAAACACCCTACATTATGACTTAAACGATTACTTGATAAAATCGTAAATTATGTATTATCATTATTTATTAGTGAGTGCTTTGTTTATTTATTAAAATGTATTTAACTTTTTTATATCCCTTCTACCTTGCTATTATTATTATTAGATTATCAAAAAGTAAACTCTATCATTCATCAATCTTGTTACACTGATAATAATAGTAAAGATAATAATATTGATTAATATTATTAATTAATATATAATTGATATTTATATATAATATAATATATTATATATATATATATATTTATATTTTTATAATATATTTTATATATGGGATATATATATAATAATAGATATATATTATCATTATATTATATATATATAAATATAATTTTTATATTATAGCAGTTTATACTATATAATTATATTCATATATAGTCAAGTAATCCAAACTAATGAGAAAGGGCAAAGAGGTATAGCTTGATTAAAGGTATACTATTCAATCGTAGATAGGAACGCATAGAATAGTTATTGCTAATATATGATATAGGTTCCCTGAACAGGTCATGGCTCGTTTTAGAGGATTATTATTTCCAAGGAGCTATATTTATAAGAAAAAAAAAAGTGTAGAGATTGCTGTATAAAGCATATATTAGGAGGGCGAAGGCTATTGTACTCACATTAACATTAACTTCGAATTAGAAGAAAAAAATGCTACCTTACATAGCCGTAAACCTACGATATATTATATACCAACCACTCGACAGAATGAGAATTATACATAATGAGATAGTTGGAAAAAATGATTACGATAGTTATGAACATTCTTAGGCTTATATGGCTCCAATTAACATTGTTTTAACGATGTCTTTTATCGGGAAATAGTATAATTTTATATATATTAGGTCCCCTTTATTATAGCCACATATTTTTAATGAATTGAAGGGAGATATTAATTTTTATTCTGATATTGTGTTGAAAGATATAGATTTGTTTAAAATATGTTAATGATGACTTAGAAAAAATTTGAGAACTCTTAACTCAAGAAAGAAGTGAAAAGTTGATTAAAGATGATATGGAAAAATTCAAAGTATAACTTGAGGTCTATATTATATTTGAAGGCTTATTTTGTATATTTTGCAACAATTTAAATCTTTTCCTGGTACATTATTTATTATGAAGCAATTTGATATTTTCAAGGATGACACACCTTGTCTGGGCTTTAGAAAAATTATTGTGATTTGTCTTACTAGAAAATAATAAAATGAAAAAAAGAAATGAGAAATTGAAAATAAAAAGAAATTTACTTACAACCTTTCGGAAAAGGGATTTTTAAGCTGATTACTTACTGTAGGAGGGTATAAGCATTAAATGAGAAAGAACCAAGAATAAGTCGAGCTTTGAGAATGGCAAGTTTGAAAGAGCCTCCATCAAGAGCTGCTGTACTAATAGTAAAATTACGAGATTTGCACAAGCTCGACCCTGATGATGGGGTTTATCGTTTACAAACAGTATCGAATTTTGCATACGAATGCTTAATGCTTTTTAACAGTAAAGTTAGTATTATTTGATTTTATAGCATTAGTGACTTGAATTGTGAGTGTATCTATTACATTAATATCTATTTTAGTCAGTAATAATGGATACATTTATAAAATTTGATAACTTTACCATATACTCACAATTTATATAGAAACTATAAAGACGCACATTTAGAAATCGCTCTAAATAACTAACTGTGTAAGCTGAATGATTCTATTCATTTATTTACTTAAAAAGTGAATCTCGTATCAATATTATTTTAATGTAATTATAAGAAAAACTATTATTAATAGATTTAATGCATGCAAAAAATGGATATTATCAATTTCTAATACAATATATAAAAATAAGAAATATAATATATGTAAAAATCATGAATATAATGTTATAGATATTTATCTTCGTTATAAACAAGAATAGAAAAGATTCAATATAATACAAAGTGTATGGATATATCTGAAAGTTACCGAAGTGATTTCTTGGTGCGACTACAGCTAAGAGTATGGAAAGAGGTATATAGGTGAAAGTGTAATTACCCTATTTTATTAAATAAACCTTATGTCATACAAGTCGTAGATAAGTCTTCTAAAGTGGTAAGTAAAACTTACCGAAATCTTAGGATAGTGAAAAGATAAAAGAGGAAAGGAAATAATGAGAGAAGATGAAGATAACGTACACAAGAACGTTTAGGGAATTTCAATCCCTAGAAATTAAAACTACTTGAGCGTACATGCTTAAAATTGAATAATGTGAAATCTAGCATGTGAAGAAATACGCGTGCTAAGAGAGTCTTTGAAAGGAAAATACATATAAAACAGAGTACGTGTGACATGGAGGGGTAATATTTACTAGCCGGACATCATGTTTTTGCTTATACCTATTATAAACTCGACAAGATGAACTTTAAAGAATCATTAATTCATGTTGTTCTGTCCTATTACTGATCTATGGAAGGTGCGAGTAGAATCATTTTATATAACTCTGCCGTCTTCAAACCTCCTATGAATTTTAAATTCCTGTTATTAAATATACTCTCTGGATTTTAAGCTAGTTGTGTATATATGAATTCTTTAACACATTTAAAAAGAGAATTGAATACGAGTAGTGAGGTCTTATGTGAAATAATTGACATTTAACTCTTGTATCATTAGAAATTTTTATCCAGATCGATCACAAATATCTAATCTTCAGCGAGCTTTTTATGGGAGTGTACGAAAGTTGTAGAATTTTATTAACCGAAATATTTAATATTTTACTAGTTACTCAAAAAAGGGATTACGATAACGTCGTTTATCTTGCAAAGAATATCGACACTGATTGACTTTACAATTTTGATTGTTACAAAAGAAATTACCATGTATCTTGTCAAGACGAAAATTACTTTCGTTGAACGTCACTATTTTTTAACAGCTATCTGACATAATTATTTTAGTTCAAGGTTATAAACGTTCTCTTAGTTTATATTGATATATGAGTTAAAAATTAGTATGATAGATAGACTATGTCATGACATTGTACGGTCAAAATTATTACTAACGTAAAAAATATAGACAGTTATATATATATTGTGAAGCATATAAAATTATCATTTTAAAAGTATCACAATATAAATATATGTTAAACTACAGGACACTTTTGAAGTTTTTTCTCTGTTAAACGAAATTGTAATCACCATAGGACATGCCCTTGATAAACAATTCGAATTAAAAGACACTGATGCTAGAGAGTGGGATAATACGTTTCTGATAAGTAATCCAAACATTAATTGAGTGAATAATTGTTATGGTAATCCAGATTTTTACCTAATCTTTGTCATATGAGAAATAACCGATATGACGCTCACCGATAAAAACTCGAAATCAAATAGAAAGTATGATATTCAAATCGAATAAGTAGTCATGGCATACAAATTATAATTAGGTACCTCATCCGATAGAATAGTCATCAATCCAGGGTAGAATATATGTATATACAAAATATAATTTTCATCTCAATATGTGGTTAATACATAAAGCTCTCTATTTTAAGTAGTAGTATAGATTTCTTTCTCAAATAGAGAGAGTATTGAAGTATATAGTTTAAACAAATATATTCCCTTGTACATATAATCTTTACATTCTTGTATAAATATGATCAATTTAACTTCACTTGTACGCTTGCATATAATATAAAATGTAGGTAAGGAAATCCCATCCCTTTTACATTGCTTGGCGCGTAATTGTTATGCTAAAATACGTGATAAAAGGTTAGTTATTAGAAAGAATAACAAATCTCAAAAATAATTTTTAAAGCATATTGATCATAATATATGATAAGAGATGGTTACTCTAGCAGATTATCATATTTTCTCTTATATCTTATTATAAGTACTAACTCACCGTGTAAAGTAGTATATAAGGAATAACATACTCCTCTAGTATATAAATGGGACCGATAAGTGAATATAAAGGGATATTTTCAAGTAGCAAGGATCAAAATATCAGTAAATAACACGGATGAGTATGGGTCTCTTTGGTGTTTTTGCCAAGGACGTATTAGAGAAGTGTCAAGCCAGTACCATCTAAATCAGGAGAGGTGAAGGAAAAGGATATAATAGTATAAAAAGCCAGTAAAAGAAAGGTTTGTTACTATTCAATATGACTGCAGGGAATAATCTCTATTAGCAGCATTAAAGACGTATTCAATATTGTTTCATATGAGATGGTGGATGATGTTAAGCGTGAAAATAGGTCGTAAAAAGTGTCATTGTGAAGAAGTCGAGGAGGTACCAAGAAAGGGTGTCATAAAGCAAATTAGAATAAGACGGAATAAAAAGACTAAAAAGAAGAAATTCACTTTAGATTGTATTATGATATTTACATACTAACTGATTAAGCTTTTAATACTAAGGTCGTCATTACTGGCTTTTTAGATACAATACATAGTATTTCATAAAAGATGTTATGTCAAAAAACCTGAATCTCGCACATGCAAAAAGAATGCATTTTCCTTCATTCCTATCTCAGTTTACTATTAATTGTTGTTAGAGTGATACTTTATCATCATTATTCTCGCATTTGAACCCTTACACAGCTATTAGCTGATTAGCTCGATGTCCAACTGGTTATCAGTATTTAATCCCGCACTGTGATTGAATTACCAATATTACAATGTTACTCATAGTAAGAGTATTCACCCCCGATATCCCATAAGATACTTTATTGATCTACTAAATACCTGAACCCATATCGATTTGTTGCGCGCTATTGGTTCATTATTTTAGAGGAATAAAAACGAAACTCACAAATCCTCGACGCGTACAATCTTTCTCTCAGAGGTGAATAATATTTAAGTTAATTCAGAATCAAAATTTCCTTAAGTGGATAAAAAGGATAAGAAAACAGTTATGTGACCCTTAAGTTAACGGAAACTGGTTATTCAACAGTTAGGCTTCAGCTACGCTAATTAACCTTAGTAGAACTATATTATATAGACATTTAATGTTAAATTATTCAGACGTACGGCTAAAAGCAGTGCTCATCTCACAATCATGGTATTTTATAGTTTACAAGATTGAAGTCAGCACATATAGAATAAAGTACATGCTATCAAAGTTCCATTAAGTGCATAAATATCTTAAGAATTTTTACTAGTGAATCTCGATTAAATGAGAATATGCTATCTTCTCAAAGAAAGCGTTATCTACCTATCTGTAGAATAATTTATGAATCATTCAGTTCAATCTAAACGGTGTCTTATAGAAAGGAGTTTAAAACCATAGCTCACCCGCTAATGACCTTTCAATGATACCTTATATATTTTCAAAAATATGTTGAGGTAGAGTATACATATATCGATATTGTATCATAAAAATAGAGTTACAATATTAATTCAACCACATAGTTCTGTTTTCATTTGTAATAACTTGAATAAGTTACGCTTTAGTAGATATAACATTACACAGTACACTTAATTATAAAGATAGTTGTTATGGAGAGATTGAAATCACTTCGATTATTATAAATTATTCACTCAAGGATTTAATATCTTAGACATAATACCTAGATAATAATTATCATATTAATCGCATCATATCATACTCGAATCAATTTATGTTATCAGCAATCTTTACCATTCAATAGAATCTAATAATCGGTAATTGAGTTAATATACTCGATGGAATAAAGAGACGATACGCCCTAACTTCTGGAGTTATATATATATATTCACCCTTTAATAATAATAATTACCACCTTATTCGGAATCATTAAGATATTATCATAGTTTTTAAACTGTATTGAATTGGACTACCTGATTTACCTACCGGACTTTGATTATCTGAAAATAGTTATACAACTCAAGGAGTCACCTGTACTTCATCTCGATAGTAACTCGATCCTTATGTTTTAACGTACTATATGCCAGTATATCGTACTCAAATTTTTATTCTATAAATCTTGATTGATGTGACAGGGCTATATATTCATTGTAAAGTGCATTATGCGCCGAAGTAAAACATATAGTATAATATATTCATAACTCTATTTAAGAGTACTCTCGCAGATGATGACACCTTCGCATTGTTTAAATCGCGCTTTCAATATATATAAATCATTTTGAGAATCATACGGCGTCGCGCTTTCGCTTATAGGATACATATAGTCTTTTTTTATTGGTTTTTCAGAGTCTACAAACACACCGATTCACTGATAGTGATCTATTCTATGAGTCATCCGCTCAAGCTCATAGGCATAAATGACAGCGCGAGTAGCAAGCGTGTAAACTTTTGGTATGTGAGTAAAGATGAATGAAAGAGGAAAATCAAACATCTCTTGGTAGGACTTATTATCACATGAAAGCTCGCTGAGTTAGGAAGTGTCTGCTAATTAAAAGCAGAAATAAACTGCGTGTAAGTACGAGAAGGAACCTGCTTAACTATTCAACATGTAGCGATGCATACGGTACACATAACCTACAACAAGGACAATGAGCGTAAGACTTCCGGTTTGTAGTCAGAGCAGAAAAACTCAGATGGCGTTCAGATAAATCAAAATTTTATTGATAACATCACAAAGTCAATAAATTGGAGTATTAATAATTAGCTGAGTAGCACATTTACCCACGCACACGTATATTTGTAATACTAGCTATAAATAATGGTTATAAGTTGGTAAAAAGGTGATGTCTTTCCCATGGGTACAACCTTAGTAGGGAATAGAAGGTATAATGTGCATAGATTTGATTGAGTCTTAGTCATATTTGACGGTCATTAACATGCATATAGCGTCGAACTATTTTATATCAACTTAACAGTATGATTAAGATAAAACAGTTTAAAGTATTAGTTCTGGTATGAGGCTCAAATTCATCTTTAATTTTTCCTTCCATGAGTTCTATATGGTATTATTTAGTTGTTTTTCCTAAATGTGTTACATGTAGAAAAATTGATGCTTTTTAAAATGAAAGAAGCTGTGAATTCTCACCTCCCCTAAAGACTATGTATTATTGTAGTTATAAAAAAAATAGTAAATTGTTAAATCTAACAATCATGAACAAGTATTATAATATTATAAAGTATTAGGAATTGATAAGAACGCCAGCAGCGACGATATTAAAAAAGCTTATCGTAAACTGGCAAGAAAACATCATCCGGATCTGAATCATAATTATAATAGATAACAGAACACAATATATCAAAAAAAAATATCAAAGAAAAGAGATATGACAGAGGAACTTCTAAATACAACCACTTTTAAACGCAGTAAAAGCATATGAGGTGATATAACTGTAAGTCAGCTGTATAAAATTAGGCTAATGCAGATAAAATATAAAGGTAAACAGGAGTTTACTCGAGTGAAGTACAAAGCTATATTAATCCACTCTAGTTGTATGTTTTAATATGGTGTAATATAACCTACTAAAGGAATATATTTCGTGATTTTACTAGGCCGTTAAATGATATGTAAATATATATAAGGAAGATTATCAGCTGAAGTAAAATAAATTAAGGAGGTTAAAAAGGCGCAGAATGGAAACATAGGAGTTAACCTGTATAAGCTCCAGTGTAAAATCAAAGTCATACATAAGATCAGCAGTGGTGCAAATAAGATAAACATCTTCTAATATGTATTTACTACTTATATAGCTATTGAATGATTTTTCGTACAGTAATGAAGGTCATTTTTAATGTTTTTTTACTATACGAATTTATCGTATAATTGAGTAAAGAGAATCGAATGACATTGCCGTCTGCAATCGTCTTATTCTATGGAAACAGATTAACTTTTAATATTGCACTGGATTGCAATGAGTGACTACATTCTATTGATTATCTATTGTTTTGTTTAATCACTTCTCAGGCGTTTCGTTTATATATTTGGTACTGCCGGAATGCCCCAACGGCTGACGATGGTTACCAGGAAATATTGCGCCTGGAGCGCACTCGTGTCGAGATTTTGCTGGAGCGTTGAAGTTCACTCTGCTGAGCGGACTCATAGTGAAATATCATACTATTTGCCTTATCACTGTTCTACAATATAGAGTGTAAACTCTTTGATATGTTAATAATCTGTTCTTATCATATAATGTGTAAACGAAAAATAGATATGATCTAAACTGATCAATTAGATAGGAAGCATCACTTTAACGAGCTATTGTAACTTATAGCACACTAATAGAATCACTCTATATACCGTATTAACTCCTGGGTATAAAGTAGACAGACAATTAGGGAGCTTAATTACGGGCTCAGGGAGGACTAGAAAAGCCTTTTTGAAAAAATGTGGCATCATCATTTATATACTAAGGCACTATTTATGGACATCACATTGTCACGCATCTACTTGCCTAACGTACTGAATTTCAAAATTTACATCGATCGTGTGCATAGAGTACACTTTATAGATACTCTAAAAATCATTTATGGTCTACTCATCTGGCCATGTCATCTAGGCACTGTCAACCTGGCACTCTATACTTATATTTATAAGTGCGATAAATTCATCAAGTATAAGTCATACTTAATTAGAATAAAAAACGCATCACTAGTCAACTTCTTTACTCGATAGGAACCTATCTCATAAGTAGTTTTAAATTGAAAACCATCATAATATAAATCTGAATGTCAGACAAAGTTACTGGACAATTCCTATATCAATATAATAAGTACATCAATCGAATATGAGCGATCCATCAAAGATTTGAGCCAATTATCAGTTGAGCCATCAGAGTTGTAGAGTCATTCAACCTAATAAGGTTGAGCTCATAGAACTGATGCTGGATATAGCCAAGTATGAGCAGTATTGCCATTTCAAAGCTCGGAGTACATACCAAAATATTTTAGACCTGAGAAACAAATAAGGGTTGGTACCGAAACATAATTGGGTTCTCTCAATAAAAGATTGGCTCTAACCTCTGAGGGCTAAGTCTTGTTATGAAGAAGAAGAACCATAGGGTTGAGTTACGAAATATCTAGTGTCTGCTCAAGAATTCTTAGGAATGCTTCCGATGACTAACATAATATATGGATGGGTACCCCCAAAATGTCTACCCCATGGAGAACTAAACGGCTTATGTAGGTTGAGTAGCTGTTCCCCTTATACGGTTGATATCTGTCGAGCTATAAGTGTAAAAGTAAGTGCAATGGAATCATTGCTAGCGTGAGTTTGCAGCTGTAATGGATAGTCATAAGGAATTATGGACATAAGGTGGTCAGTCTATCAGTCATATGTGTGTAATGTTGAGAGCAGTCCCATTTTATTAGCGGATCACCTATGTGTGTGGTTGTGTGTTAGTTGTAGTATAATCATAATGCTGTGAGGTTGTTATTAGATTGATTATAGGGATTCTCCAGCTATATATATGGTTGTTATGTGGTGTATCAATATTAGATAATTACGATCTCCATGTACTTATGCACTCAAATGGTAAACGAAATAATTCGTGATGAGCTGGTGATATGGCTCGAAGTGGGAACAATAATATTTTTGAGCGTGGGCCATAAATATATTAGATCAATTATTGCTTACGGAATTAGGTAAACTCGTGAGAAACCAGATATAAGCAATGCTTAACCAAGACATAAAAAAAAAAGACCATTCCTAAAAGTACGAGGGCTAGTCCCTAATATAGATAGTGTTACAAAATATTACTCGTCTATACAATACTGGCGGTCAAAATAATAATCACCGGAAAGATAAATGGATTTAATGTATCGTGAAAATAATATTGGATAATTATTTTAGTGATGTCTCAGATCGTAATAAATAACTATGATATATATGTATACAGTATTATATACATACGTTGATTTGTTTCACTGCCTCAACTCAACGTATTTAGGATACAGCACATTTTTTTATTTAAACGATTTTCATTCGTTGCCATAATAAAATTTCTTTTTTTCATGTGCCAAAAAAAAATTGTAGATAGGTAGCCACAAAATATAAGATTCTAGAAGAATAAGTTTGCAGCTCGAGATAAATTATTCCCAGTTGTGGTACCCACATAATAGATCACCTAGGAAGAATCACGGGGTGATGAGTTATCTGCTGGCTAAATAAAAAGTCACAGCCTCAAAAAGGTACCTCAATGAGTGCAAGAAAGTGATTCGAAGCTGTCAGGTTGTAAAAGTTTAGGGCTCCAAAACAAGCGATTCTTTCAAGGTGAGTATTTTTAGTCCAAATGATGAGTACGATATTGTATCACTCAACTACGTTAGATAGCGGCTGTACATCGAAATAGAAAGCTATAATACTAGGTAATAGTGTACATCATATGAAATTTAAAGTGAATAGAAAATGATGTAATAAAGAGTATCAGAATGAATTACATATCCAAATTCGTATATGATTATTATGTGATAATATATATATTTTATAATATAATAATTTATTAAGAGACAGGATTATTATCTTATGTTATATTATATTAAGTAGATATAAATATCCCATTATGTTTTAAAGTATTAAAATTCGTATAATTTAATAGATTTTTATATATATATTATAGAACTAAATGGATATAGTAACTGCTATAGATGGATTTTAATCCCATATTTATTTAACCTTTGATTTTTCAAATTAAAATATTTTTAATATATATTCTATATTTTAATGTATATTAAAATAATTTTATATAATGAGGTAGACTTATTAAACTAGTTCACAAATGATAATACAAATTATAATCTAAATAATACTTGTAGTAAAGCTGTGATTAATTGCATTTAATTGTAATATTAAATGTAAATATGATTTTTATTTTCATATTTTCATTATTCTAATTAATTAAACTAATTTAATCCTAAAATATTTTTCTAGGTTTATAATTGTTTACTTAGAGGTATCATAATAATTGTAGCTGATAGACATCTCTGTACATAGCTCTTACTTCTATATGCATACTACCATATCTCTCCACGTGTTTACGTGCCTAACTTTAAATCACATCATCCACTATGTCTATTCATATCTAAGTGAGTATATGTGTAACCATGAAGACCTTTATTTTAAACCCAAAGGCTTTATAGAGGCCTTAGTGTGTTAGCTTCAGAAAAAAAAGACTATGTAAAATATATAATAGTTAATCACATGAAATATACAATGTAGAGAACATAATATAATTTAAATATTAGTTTATTATTGTTTTATTATATTATTGAGTTTTAATAAAAATGATATTTAAGAATTAATATATTAATTATAATAGATTTATCATATCATATACTTTGAGTGTAGTCCTATGTGGGCAACATGGGGCTAGAGGCTACCCCCCAAAAGGTTAAAGACCACTGTTTTTAAGACAATTTTAATTAGACACCTCCGATATCTAAGATAAGTTTCTAGGAATGTAAAATATAATTTATATAATTTCTCACCAAGGGAGAATATAGAAAGTCCTTGTGTGAATTTTCGCAAGGAAAAAAAGAGAGAAAAAAAATACAAAATTTCTAATTAGTATCTACATTATCAAATATTTATATGTCATCATAAATAATATATTAAAATCATGTGACTATCAGTAATAATGTTAACTAAGTTTAATAATGAGATAGGTGATCATGTCATTAAAGTTAGTATTATATAAGTCTAAACGATGTGATAAGTATAGTATAGTATAGATTATTTAGTCAGTATATTAATAGAAGATATAAATAAGTATATAAGTAGGAATATATATATAGATAATAGTATAGTAATATTTAATAATATATTATAATATACTAGTGTTAAAGTTTAGTTTAAGTCTATATATTATATATTAATAGTAGCCCATTATACTAGTGAGTAGATTACTATTATATATCTTAAATAAATATTAGATTATGATTATTATACTTTATTATTTATATTAATTATTTTATAGGGTATATATATATATTATATTATACAAAGGAGAGAGATTACATCTTAAATATCCTCTCGTCTCAGTCACTAAGGTAAATGAATGATCAACAATTGTGACTTCTCTAATGTTAGAAGCTAATCGATCTATGTTTTGAAGGGCTGACGATATTGCAGTATACTTACTTAAATTATTTTAATTGGTTGTCAACTAAATTTCTCTCTAAAATATTTATTTATCAAGTCTGGTAATGAAAGTTTGAGTTATAATGATGAACGCCCATTGATGTGCTTTACCTATTTTGTTCTTTGCGTTCAAGGCTTTATTAAACATTATATCTCAAAAAAATAGTAAATATATGTAAAATAAACAGTAATTTACTAGATTAAGACCTTCATATTCAACTATAGAAGCACTAAAAAAAATCGTACGCAATTATATGTTTATAATAAAAGAATTTCAGGGTGTTCAAAACATTTATGAGATGTAGATTCTGACTCGAAATTCTAGTTATCGCCTGGACACTTTTCATGCAACTCTAAGATAGAATCCAAGATATACTATTAAATAAGTCATAAGTGACAACGTGATTTGATTTCGGAGCTACTCCCAAGCGATCATATAAGCAGGCGCAGTATCACAGGAAATTACTAAGTATAGTAGAATTGTTACATCACACGATTAAATTCCAATTCATTCTATAGCGTACGTAATTTATGCAATACAACTGATTAAAATAGGGCATAAATATTATCATAAAATATCTTACTGGATATATACCATACCAAGGTTTACCTTATATTTATATATTATCCTGCTTCAGTAGAGATAGAGCATATTAAATTTTATCAGGTTAGAAATAGATTAGTATCAGAGGACAATTTCAGAGGATTGAGCCACCATTTGCATCGAGCTTAATCTAAAGGAATAGAGTTACTTTACTACTATGATATCTAGATAAAAAGCTATAGGTTATATTAACCTTTATCAAATTTTGATTAGCATTGTGTTTATTTGATCTCAATAGAAGATATCGAACATGGGAATAACTAGAATAGTAAAGTGCTTTTACATTGTTCGATGACTCGTATTCAATGCTTAGAAGGTCCTAAAGCCAAATTGATGCTCTGTATTCATTAGAAAAACAAGCAGAACGGATATAAATTATAGTTACACTCAAATTAGTATTAAATTCTCCGGAGTAGATAAACAAAATGGGAAGGATATGCGGAGTCTTAGAAAATAAGACGCATGCAAGACGAGAAGTGCGAAAGCATCGACCAAACAGAGTTAGACAGTCCAGAAGAAAGAGAGCCAAAACAGTAGAAAGCGGACTAATGTCCAACTTGACTTAAACAATAATCTTTGTGGTAAGTTCAGTACAAAAATATATATTACGTTTAACCTAGGATACATCACTACAGTCAGAATTATCGAGAATACTTTACGGTCGCATGTTGGAGTATAGCACGATTGGCTAACTCTCGATATTTTTAATGATATATCGTGTTAAAATGATTTGGGTAATATGGTCAACTCTATGTTCTATTTCACATATGAGAATTAAAATATGACTATTATGGATATACGCCATTCTTATAAGATTATGAGAGAGAAATGTTTTAACCAAGAATATGAATGCATTTTTTCAAATTTACAAGTCATCTTTATGCGAATGGAACATTATCAATTTTGACGTTAATTTAATCATATTTATGTGAGTAATAATATGTAATAAATCTCTCATAATTAAAAATTATAATGAGTATGACTTTTAAAGCAGTCAATGACCTTATAAAGTAAAGAAAATCTCTCTATCGGGAATCGAACCAGCCTAAGAAAGAATTCGTTTTACTGTGAACTTTTTTTATGTTTGTAATATATAGATCATTGGTTATTCACTTAATTGTGTAAATTTATTTAAATCTGTATTTTTTATATAATCTATTTTATATCTATTATCTGAATTTAAGTGATGATAAAGATTTTTTTTGAGTATGAATTTACAGAAGCCATTTTATAACTTGGTTTGTCTGCTATAACTCACTTTCTAAGTAAAGTAATTTCAAATTTCAATTAAGGTATTCAAGAAAACCAAGAATAAAACACACTAAATATCGCCATAAAATAAGCTGCGTTTCCTTTAATGAAGTTTATTATATATATATATATATCTCAATTCTATACAATAATGCCCCGCCAATCACAGAATCTCTATTAGACGATAATAATGTGGCCATAATAAGCCTAAAAGAGTGGACTAGAAGGCACGTTAGATTGTCTCAAAACTGACAACCCACAATAAATTACACTTTAATTATGACTAGAATAAGAATACTATTAAGTATGCATAAGCGACTAGCATTGAGGGTCTAAAATCTCCACAAGCTATCGCCTTGCCATGCTCGCAGTTCACAACATAATGAAAATAATTATGCATCAAAGAGATGTATACATGACTTATATCTAGTAATTCATTTAATATAATTGTGTTATGTCAGATAATGAGATCTCTGGTTAGAGTTTACCAAACGCGTCACTGTTTAAAATTGCAAATTGTATAAGTTAAGAGAGTGAATGAGTATATGGTGTAATACTTGATGTACCATATAGCCTCATACAATTATTTAGACACTGCCTTTAGTATGATTCTTATAGCAATGACGATAGCATTTATGTCGCGAAAGGTACGTGGCGTGATATTGTTGCAATGTATACACATCGCCAAAACTATCTTCCATGTACATCTGTCACAAATGCGAAATGAGTGATTTGCGTTTCTATTTCAAGATTAGGGATATTAAGAATTCTCACGCGTTAAAGTTTGTCTAATAATAGTGCACAATGATCAGATCGTGTCTATCACGCATATTTATACATAATTATCATATAATTCCTTCTATTTATTAATTGTATGTCAAATTAGAGAAGATAAATTAAGTAACTGAGAACGAGTGCTGATAATGCGCTTAACTAGTATCTTGAAGACAAGGCCAGAGTTGCAAGAGAAGAATTAAAAGACGTTTGCCGAACCCTCCGCTGGCTTCTCCGAATGAACAGTATGGAGAGTTTTTCCTGGACGTGCGAGGTGCCATTTGTGAGTTCTAGTTCACGAGGGATGATTTCTTGGGTGAAATATCCTTCACTAATAAAATCAGGAACGATGAAAATTTCTTTTGCATCATCTTTTGCTTCGACACATGTAAAGTAGGCTTCGCATATGGTTCTTCTTAAAACAATCTGTTAAGGTCGTCAGTTTATTAGTATTCTGGCTCCCATTGATTTTGTACCTTTGGTGGTACAATCATCACCTTATGTATTAATTAAATTTAAAGGATGACTATGTTTTTCAATGATGAATATGGCGAATCTCACAAGTGAAACTGATTCTGTGTCCACATTCAGCTCGTTTAATGACAAGTGAATTATATATATACAAACTAAACTCATTGAGCCACCAATGAGAATAACATTGCATTTAATATGCTATCATATTAATAAAATTATAATTACTAGTATTATAAGTACTGTTTTTAAAGACTTTTTGAACTAGCGTGTCATTACAATCACGAGCTGATTGAGTAGCTATAGATTGAAAATTTCCATCGAGACATATCGATCATGAAATTAAGCCAACACAATTCCAAAAAGACAATAGCGACCGCAATTTCCTAACTTCACCCTTCATCTTAAAGTATTAAGAATTACTTATCATCTATATCACTTCCATATTTTAATATATTATTAACTAATTTATTCATTGAGGATGATATGATATCTGGGACAATTATCCCCATCATATGAATGTAGAAGGAAGGTTTGTCCAATTCAAGTCAAAGATTACGATTATCATTTCCTTTAGATTTACTTAATTTCTTACAACTTTCGAGTGTACTATTGGAACAGTATATACGAGACTATTAAAAAAATAAATGATCTCATTTACGATGAGAAATTCGTGAAAATACCTACCTATACGGATATAGTAAAAGACAGATATGGGGAGTTATGATGAAGTGATATAATAGGAGCATCAAGCAGCACAGATCTTCTAAAAAGAGCAATAGACACACGATTAAATCATAAGTTTTTTTTATCTAAAATATCAACGAATTATTACAAATTTATGAAAATTAAAGGATATAACTAGGCCTGTTTCGTTGTATTTATTGATTAAAAGCCAAAGAGAAGAGAGACATTTTATAACATACATATTACTCCTTATTGATCAAATACCAACTAGAATAATTAACTGATAATAGGTATGAAACACTTTACTGGACTTTCCATTCTCTAAATTAACATCGAAATATTAACATTAAAAACGACAGTATGTGTTCTACAGACTTTGTCACTTCACTGCCCCCATACCCCTGAATAAAAGTTAACATCTAGATAAAGATTGAATTTAGAAGTATTTGTAATTAAAAATATTATTAGCATATTTTTCCTTAGATATAAATATTATATTATGCTATATTATATAATATTATATAATAACTAGTATATAATATATATATATATAAATATATAACTAATATAATTAAATATATATATTATAACTATATATAGATTATAGTATTATTATATATTAAATTATTAATATATATATTGCATTAGAGAAGCGATTCAACAATCTTGAATAAACGATCATATAATATCCAAAATCTACATAATAAAATAATTCAAAAATAACTAGTAAATATATTTCATATCTAATAAAATATATTAATAAAGAAAAATATTGTATTTTTATTTTGAACCTATATAAAAAAAACATATCAGAATCTAAAGATGATCCTATACCATTTATGATAATTCCTGGATATTATATATTTATATCTAATTTGTTTCTTCCATCGATTTTATTTAAAAATTTCATATGATTAATAATAATACACATATGAATATTGATATATTAAATTAATAATTACTTAATATTAGATAATATATAGATCTAGAGACAGTCTTAATAATAAAGAGAGTCATATTATATATATTATGACTGTGACTCTTAAAATATATATAAGTTAATCAATTCTTATAATTTCAGTTATATAATTTAATAATAGATTAATAATAATATAATTAATAATATATGTTTTCATAAAAATTCATAATGTGATATTAGTTAAAAATAAAGTATATTATATAATTTATTATTATTATTATAATAAAAGAATATAACAATCTGAAACTACGATTCTTTTTAAAATTATCTGTCAGTTTTTGGTTATTCTAATAATTATCACCTTTAATTACTTTATCATATATTTCCGTTGTTATAAAAACAACACAACAACAACAACAGCAACAACAACAACAACAACAACAACAACAACAACAACAACAACAACAACAACAACAACACATGGAACACACATTTCAATTATGGGTACGCAATGTAAAATTTATATTAAAAATTCTATCCCTCTTTTTTTTTTTTTTTTTTTTTTACTATTTTGAATTTTTTTAGCTTAATATTAATCATATTGTTGTGCTGATATTATTCCATTGCTTTCCAGGTACACCATTACTCTAAGCCCAAATTAAAAAGGGCATCCATTTGATCTATGCATATAAAAATTCTTTTTAGCAAACCCTGCATTAGACATAAAATATATGAAGCAATGACGTTGCGTTTTCATCCACATAAAATTGTGGAAATTCAGAAGAAAATCCACATTCCCATAAAATCCATTAGGAGATAGTTTAAATCATCATTATCATCAATAAATGTCAAAAAACATTATTACTGTTATGTAATCAAACCCCTCGGATAATCTCCTTCAATAAATAGAGAATCAAAACCCATATAAATACGAGTGCTAAAAAATAAATAAATAACAAACTTTAAGACTTAATAAACAACACGCCCAAGGATTAAAGTGTCGATGTTGAAGAAAAAGAGACTAATCTAGAAAGAGTCGAACCCTGCCCCGGGCTTGGAGTTTGTTAATCGTTTAACCTTAACCCACTTTTAATTTTCTTGAATTTCAAAACAATCTTATTCACATATATACAAAAAAAGAGAATCCACCTCCGGAATATAACTTTCCCTTACAATTTAATTTTAGTTACTTCATTTCATTACAATTATTATTTTTCTTTCTTTCTTTTCTTCTTTCTTTTTTCCATTCATCCTTTCTTCATGATGTATATCTATCTATCTATCTATCTATCTATCTATCTATCTATCTATCTATCCCTATCTATTCTATCTATCGGTATCGCTAATCATATCTATCTATACTATACTATCTATCCTCTATCTATCATATATTATACTATCTATCAAACAATTTTCATGTTTCTTGCCTGGCTATATCTGTGAAATTATAGAATTACTTTATCAAAATCGGATGTTTGTTTTCTAGAAATTTGTTTGAATTTTCTGAAAAAGCTCCTAGAATATGTCATATTGGTGAATGTTGTGTAATTTACAAGATCTAGTATTAATTCCATTACAACTCAATATGTATCATATATATTTATAATATTATATATATACGTATAGTGGTATACTATCATATAGTCTAAGCTATTATACGTGCTATATATATATATTGTCATAGTAGCGCAGAGATACACTCCTATTAGTATATATATATATACTATATAATATATTATAAAATTCATTTCAGGCGAAAAATAGCCAAATATCTGCGCTCAGCCGCCACTTTCTTTACATTTATTGGTGAGTTGATCATTACTTTTCCGGAAGATAAACATTATTCAGGAATACTAATACTAGTACAAATAGATAATAATAATAATAATAATTAAAACTAATAATAATCAATTAATAATAAATAATTAATAATAAGTAATAATAATAATAATAAATAATAAATAATTAATATAATAATATAAATAATGCATTAAATTTGATAATGATAATGATAAATGACATTACTACTACTCGCATACACACATAATATAATAATAATAATAATAAAATAAAATAATAATAATAATACATAATAATAATAATAATAATAATAATATTTTTAATTTTCTCAGCTCAAATCTAAAATATATCTTCTTCTTCTATTAATTATCATTTATTATTATATTATTATTGATTATTATTATTATTAATATATTATTATATTATATTATATTATGTGATTATTATATATTATTATTGCATTATTCATTATTATATTTATTAATTATTACTTTTATTATTTAATTATAATTATTAGTATTATTGCATTATTATTAATTATTAATTATTATTATTATTATATAATATTATTATTAATATATATTATTATTATTTTTATTATATTATTAATTATATTATATTATTATTGATTCATTATTATATTATATTATTATAACTAACATTTTTGTGTAATATTTACTGTAATAAGTAAGATCCAAATCCTAAATGTTTCTTAATTTATATAGTATAACCATATATATATATATAGTAAATTAAAATATATATACTATATATATATATATATACATAACTACCTTAATTATAACTATATATATATACCTATATATAACTTATATAATAATATATATATATACTTATTATTATCATATTACCTTTTAAACTTTTATATGTGAATAGTAATAAATATATATATATCAACCTTTTGAGACCTTAAAAACTTATAGCCTAAATAATTCAAACAAACTTATTCCAATTGCCACCTACTAAACACATCCTCCCTTTCTTGATATTTTTCAGTTTTAAAAGTCTACCACTCATAGAGCTTTCCTCTTCCTACTCTCTCACCTCCTCTATGTCCTCATACTTCTTCGCTCGTCAATAACTGCTGTCATTAACTTCCTGCCTAAGTTCTTTTTGCGCTCAACACCTTTTTCTCTCTAATATTTCTAACGTCTAGCACGGTCCACTACTGCCTGTATTCCTCGTTCTCCACCTCCCACCAAAAAATTAATACAATATTAAAAATTATTTTGCTTACTCTCTGAGCTTTAACTCTAAGAAAGCAGAAACAGATGCCTGAATATTATCCCTTCAGCCTATTGATGAAGTCATCAAAACCAAGTGGCTTTTACTTGAGCTCTCGCGTTTAAATTCGTGTTTTTCTTTCCCACAAAAAGAAGAGAGACCCCTATATAACTTCAACCTTTCCCCTCCTAATGGAAGGAATGCCATTGCATCCGTTGATCCCAGCATCTTCCTGCCCCAGAAGTCTGGACAGCAGCTCAACAATCCAACTATCTTGCCTATCACTTTATTTTAACAATCTGTTGCTTTTTAAAAGTTTTCGAATCTATTCCTTAACAATAAGATTTAGAAGATTAAACTTTTTCTCTTATTAAATCTAATCTAATCTTATCTCTGCATTGCCCACATATGGGTTCTGCTACAAGAACACTCGGATCGATCCCGTATCTTCTTCTCCTTTCTCTCCGACCTCTTGGCAACTGACTCCTTCCAAATTTTGTATGCAATCTTTTTGCTGTGGGCGCTGCGGGCTACGACATATGGTAGTAGCATCTATCATAAACATCTGGCACAAAGCATAAAAATTTCTTAAACTTCCCTTTAATTTGCCCTATGTATCATTCTTTTTAAGTAACCTTTTCTTGACTTCCCTTCCATTCGCGTTCTATGGTTGCTCTTCTAGATAGCAGGGTTGCGCACAAAAGCTACTGGATTTTTGGCTATGGGCGTAAATGGCTATTGACCCTTATATAGAAAAAATTATAAGGGCAATCAAATAGCCTCTCAATTAATCCCAAATACTCAAAAATCCAAAAAGCCAATAAATCCATGGGCCTTTTTGCCAACCCTTGGTACGGTAAAATACTCAAAGCTTCATTTATATATCATCTTAAATCTATTAAAATAATAATGTCCTTAGGAATCTCGGTTCTATCCAGCCAATTTATTATTTATTTATTGCTGAATGCACATGCAATCATATCGCCTGTTTACTGCTGTCTCCTATCACTACTCTTAGCTAGATGATTACGCAATTCATCATTATTCCTTCTCCAATTTGTGTAAAAGTTTATGCTAAAGAAAACATGGTTTGTATTTCAATTTGCATCTAGCTCAGCTTCTTCTCCTATCTACTTGACATAATCTTTCCACACAATAATTAATATCTTTTTGAGAAACACATGAATATCCTAACCTTCTGCTGCTTCAAATACTTGATATATTTCCCGTTTCTCTGATCTTATCTAGACGCTCAAAGAGAAGAAGGACTTGAATACAAGATGAGAAGCTGTGAGACATCTAATCGGTATCTCTCCGATCGTCTCTTCTCTCTCTCTCTCTCTACTCTCTCTCTCTATCTCTCTCTCTTCTCTCTCTCTCTCTCTCTCGCTCTCTCCTCTCTCTCTCTCTGAGGCTCCCTTCAGATTTTGTTTTTCCAAACGTACACTTGGGTACTTCTTTTTTCTAAAGAGAAACTTCTCTTTAATAGGAGTAGAGTGTCGTTTCGCCCCAATATGTATGAATATGACTCAATTGCCTTGCGAATACCAGTACATCTGAGGTGATTCCACCTAACATAGCTCGTCATGACATTAGGTGATAGTCTTAGTTTAATTTTATCGTCATTATTAACACTCCTGCTCTCCCTTCTCTTCCCAAGTCTCGTTGCTCTCACAACGTCAAATTGTATCTGACCCGTCGACTCTCATTTTCTATCGCTAATCTTTTGCAACGGACGCGTGGACTCATGAATTAATTCAAAATAACGCATAACCCTCCATTGAAAGGGTTTACGGTACGAAACGCCATTTCATATACAATTTCATTGTTTTTCTCTATTCCACTGCTAAAATCTCAGACATTGTAAACTGGCTATGCTCAATTTATCAATGACTTATTAAAACTGGTAAAAGGATCTTAAGATTGAACACCGTCCCGATCGCTATCTAATGTAATTCCTTGCTACTGTTATTGGGAATCATTAACACACTTCCCCAAAGTAGGTGATATTCGGGTATAGTCAGCCTTTTAAGTGGAGATCTGTTTTTATGGAAACTTCCCCCCCCCCCTCACAAGACCTGTCTGATGAAGTTAGATATTCTTACTGGATCATAATTGAACTCACAGAATATAGAGTTAATATAGTAAATAGATAGAAATATATATTAATATATATTATATAACTAATAGATATATAAGTCATAGTATATTAAAAGCTATATAGATTATATCATATAACAAAAAACCAGCGCATGGCTAATCTAGCACCACGTATAGAATAATATTAATAAGTATGAAGAACGATATGAAGAATATATGAATAAGAAGAAAAGAATGGTAGAGATAAATAAAGCCTAGTAGTACAATACATAAAGAACCAACTACGTGATATAGCAACGGAAGGTATTAAAATATAGATCGTCACGAACAAATATAAAACTAAACACAAGCTGATCTTATAAGATAAATGTATACTCAAATAATATTAAATATAAAATAAATAGGTAAATAATATACGAAGTTAAAAAAGTGACACCATACGCGCAGGAAACCAGCGAAATTACGAAGGTATTAATATATATATAGATAATTATTATAGTCAATACTATATAAGCAGTACTAGATACTACCGTTAATAGCTTACTTAAAAATACAGATAGATAACTATATGATATTAATATAGATATACATATCTACTATATTAACTGATATGGATGATAAAATATAAATAACAATACAATATAAATAAAAGTATCTCTCCCCAGGAAGGGGAATAAGTCGTTCTGAATCTAGGAAACCACGATAACTGTCAATGAGACACGGGAACCAGCATTGAGAAAAGGTCCTCTGTGTTATCACGTGCCTAATGCAATAAAACCCGCTGAAACTGGCAGACCTATCACCGGAATGCCGAGAGGAAGTAATATTCTACAATTAGTACGCAAAAAGCACGCTACCAATGTATACTAATTAACGTCTGAATGGGACAGAGCATTAGAGTTACTATAGTAATAGCTCTCTCTCTCTCTACTACTCTACGTCAATCTCTCTCTCTCTTCTCTCTCTCTTCTCTCGTCTCTCTCTCTCTCTCTCTCTCTTCTCTCTATCTCTCTCATCTCTCTCTCTCTCTCCTCTCTCTCGCTCTGCTCCTCTACTCTCTGCGCATATACTGATTAAATACTATAATATAAGATATAATATATATATATAATATAATTTTTATTATATATAATATAATTATATAAATAACAAATATATATATATATTATATTATACATAATATTATATTATATATCATATAATATATATATATATATATATAAATACTAGTATATATATATACATATATATATAGTATATATATATATAATATATAAATATAATATACATGAATATAATAGAACTTACTACTATATATATACATAAATATATACAATTAGTAATATATATAAATATATATATATGATATTTCTTTCTTATTTTCTGGTGGGCAAAGGCCAGAGACCTACCAAAATCCAGCTGATATATGGCCAGGCCACATCCGGTTCCAGTTTATTAGGCTCGACATTGCCCGGACACACGCCGTTTGAAAGTGTCCAAGCAAAAGTAGTGGGAAAATAGATAAAGGACTGTTTAAGAATGAGATGAAGAGAAGCGAGGTGAAGAGAGAGATGATGGATGATTCCCAGAACAGAGAGGGAGAAAGAGAGAGAGAGATATTACTCCCAAAAAGTCTCTAAAAGTTAAATTAGGGAGCAAAAGGTATAAACGAAAAGTAGTGAGTTTTAAGCCAGAATGTATGACAACCCAAAGTTTCCCTCAAAAGGAACCGAAGACCGGGAAGAGGAGAAAGTAAGCCCAAAAATCAATTGACAAAGTTGAAAAGTGACCAAAGAATGTGGAGAATAAAAAGAATGAAAGATTATCCCTAAAAGAGCTTTTAGTGTCCCGGAGAATAGATTCTGCTCGATTCAGGGGCTTTGATTTAATAGTGAATGCAGTAATATATATATATATATAATATATACTCAACGTACAAGTAATTTGCCGGATGTACCCTATATACTAGATAATAGTAAATATATAACACTTTTTGGATAATTATACTATTCTCTCACTACACAAGTTTAAACGCTGGCCTCTACTATAGGTAGGATTATTCGCTACCTAAATTTGTATAGATGTTTGATAAATCTCTAATAACTAGGCATTAATAGGTTTCCACACAAATAAAAAAAAACATTTTTTCTCGAGTTTTAAACTTTATAACCAAGCACCGTTATGAATTTTATAGTTATAATCGTATATTAATATAATATAGTATATATAATATAGCTATACATATATTAATAATATATATATATAATATATATATATATATATTAAACTATTAATAATATATATATATAATATATATATTATTATATATATATATATAATATATTAATAATTATATATATATTAATATATTAATTATATATATTATTATATATACTATATATATTAATATATATATATATGTATAGATATATATATATAATTATATTATATAATACTATATATATATATAATATATAATTATATATATATATTATATATATAATTATAATATAAAATAATATAATATATAATATATATATACTATATATATAATATATATATATATATATGTAAACAATTATATATTATACTATATATATAGTTAACTATATATATATTATGTGATGCATAATATATATAAAATATAATATAGGTTAACATCCGCATACCTGACCACATTATAATAATATAAAGATATTACCACAGGTCCGCTCCAGAGCTTAATATATTATTTCCCTGCGGCATGTATTTTAAGCTACGTACTAGTAATATAAATATATATTTATATTATGTACTGATCATAGAAGATAATTTATCTATTAAGAATAATAAATAATAAATATAACTTTAAGAGTGAATTTGAGTAGAATCTATGACAAAAGCGCGAGTGCGCACACACTTTAAATGATTGATGCATAACTATCTGAGGTACTGTGCCAATACAGTGCATAATATACTATCAACTAAGTGAGCTGACAATCGTAGATGAAGCAACTGAAAACTCCATACAACTAACACAACAACGTAGTAGAGCCGACTAGCAGCACGAGATCGCAAGTGGCTTATGGTTCCGCAGTTAAGTTTCATAATTCGCGTGGTGCGAGTGCGCGTAGGGTCAAAAATTACCTAAGAAAAGATTTCCATCCTACTTGATGTGTGACTTAATATGAGAACAAGAAATGGCAAATAAACAAAAATACCAAAAACAATCACAAACAACATCTAACAAAGAGCATTTGTATCCATGCGTGTCTCCTCAAAGGGCTCATTTTGAATAACCTGCTATCCTTCTCATATTATTGATATAATAAATTATTATCCCCCATAAGATACCACACATGTGTGATAGTAATGTGCTAATCTCAAAAAACTGCCTAAAGACGACATAGCATAATTATTAATATGAACCATCTTCATAATATGCCCAAAATGATGTATATAACGGCTAATACTAAATTAAAAAGTAAATGAAAGATTAGTAATAAATACTAGATATAGCTTTTTCTAAAGTGATATCAATAGTGTATAATAAAATATAATAACTGACTTTTACATACTATTGATAAATCATTACTATCAAGATCCTCGTTATTATAAAGGCAAGTTTTTTTATAATATAACAATCTAATATTAAGAACAAATGAAATTAAATCGTCAACTTTGTGCTTAATATTAATCTATAGATTGCGGTTTGAAAATATACTCAATAAGCCATAATAACAGGTATCTATAATGTCTACCATATATATAAAATCACCCATATTAAATAAGGAAAATCTATGAAACTCACGTATAAAGAACTACAAGCGTAAAACCTACCATAGAATATAAAAATCTAATAAAACTAGAATTTTACTGAGAAAAGTAATAGAAATAATATTCTTACAGTTACCGTTAGCAGTTAAGCTGATTAAATGAAAAAGAAAACACACGCATAAATTTACAAAACAATTAGTTAGATAGTCCAAAATAGCTGAATATAAACACTATCATTAAGAATCAGCCTAAGGAAAATATACGATTAGTAGACTACATAATTGATTGATCCTATCAGTTTATATAGTGAGCGTAAAAGTACAAGCAATTAATAATTGTAATTACCCACGCTTAAGTAAACTTTCAAATAAGCGTTCGAAATACTTGTGTTCTACTTATATTATATATATTAATATATATAAAATATAATAGAATACGCACTTGGTACTAACTACACCTGTCTCGTTTCCATTCCATGAGGAACTTGGACGTCGTCCCTCTTAACTCAATTATGATATAAAAAATATGTGTGAGTTTAATAGGATTAGTACAATAGCTCATGAGATTCCGACATAGGTACACGTGATTGTAAGCCCAACCTAATGTAACACAAACATATAATGAAATGTGACTAAAAAGTAGAAAATAATGCGTGAGTATAATTAGATCTATAATCAGAAAAGCGGTACAGATAAAAATGTATGTTCTCGTAAAGCAACAACATTAATATTCTCATTAATATGATTATTGAATTAGATAAAATTGTATAAGATTAGACTATGTGTAACAATAAAAAAATCTATATAAAGATCATATATTTAGTGAGTTAAAATATACTTCTTCATATTTAACGGTCGTGATATATGGGAATAAGTGGTAGTGTCCTATAAGGGATTCTTCTAGAATCATAATTAAAATTTACCATACAAAAAGCCTTAAAAGCGTTGATTTGGTGATGGCATTTATGAGTGAGAGCTCAGAACATGCTTTTCACATATATATATATATAACTAGTATATATATTTTATATCACTAGTATTATATATATATATATTATTATATATATTATAAAATATATAATATATATATTACTAATATATATATCATCTATATTATAATATCATATATTGTATATATATATATATATTGTATTAATTTATTTATCTTTTTTAATATATGTAATAACACTTGATACGTGTACGAAAAATGTTGCTATTTATTTTATGTGGCACGCAATTATTATTATAATAACATTTGTTATTATCTATCTATTATTATTATTATTTATTATATATTGCACGCAATTATTATTATATTTATTATTATTATTATTATTATTATTAATTTATTATACTTATTATATGTTTTTTGTTTTATTTAGTGTTTTATTATATCTCATTTGTTTTTTGTTTCTGATTTTTTTTTTGTTTTTTTATGTTTTTGTTTTTTTTTGTTTTTTTTTGTTTTCTTTATTTTCCTATTTCCTTTACGAGGGGAAAAAAAAGTTTGAAAGGTGAGCTTTCGTGCTCTTTTTGCTCGTGTCTGTTACATGGAAACAAAAAAAAACAAAAAAATTGAACCCAGGTTTGAATGAGCTTTTTTTTCCTGTTTATTTTATAGTTTTATAGATGCAGGGAAAAAAAGGTAAAGATACAAGGGAAACAAAAAAAATAACTAAGGGAAAGAACGAAACAAATAAAGAGTGCTTTTGGGAAATTAGAATAAACTTGGGAGGAAAAAAAACATCGAAATCTAAATATTTAATTATTTGTTGTTATTGTTTAATACTTTTTGTTTTTATTATAAGAAATGGATTAGTTTTAAAAAAAGGTTTGTTTCATACTAATCACTTACTCTATAAATCTTGGCCATAACGGAAGCATGGCTGTTTCAAGAGAAGATCAACACACACCCTCATAACACAACACCAACGAGTGAACTGAGTGTCTGTTCCTGAAGTTTTCAACTCACAAGAGTTTCCGAGTCTCTCTCCGTTTGTGTGTGTGTGTGACTAAGTGAGCATGTGTATGAGAGAGAGAGAGGAGGAAGAGTGTATAAGAGGACTCTTTTTCTGTCTATTGTGAATGTGTGCCTGAGGAGTTAGCTACGATGGCTCAGGCACAGAAGGAGCTTCAGCAACACTGCCGGTCAGAACCCGATGGAAGGGAGAAATGAGAGCGAAGAAAGACAGCCTGAGGATAACAACCGAATAAAAGAGGGAGTGAAAACGTTATGCGTGGGCGCATCCCAATGAACACACTGTTCAGGGAATAAAACTCCTGCCGAAGGATAAAAGAGAATACGTGGATACAAGAGAGAAGACACAGGTGAGTCGTTTCAGTAGGAGGCAATCGACACTATAATCCAAATTTCTCTATATTAATAGTATTACTTATACACATTAATGTCTTAAAAAGAGAACTTAAGACAAACTTTAAAGTTGCCTTTTTTTGAGAGAGAGAGAGAGAGAGAGAGAAGAGAGAGAGAGAGAGAGAGAGAGAGAGAGAGAGAGAGAGAGAGAGAGTTTATATATATATAAAAAAGATGTTTTTGACTCACTTTCATGACTTTATTTACTTGATGTTTTCCCAATAGAATCATTATCCTGAATACTTTTAACAGCAATTACAATACACTAATGGATATGGTTTCTTTTTAGATGAGTTTCCACCGAGGCCATAAAAGAAATAAAAGTATTTTCACATTAAAAAAAAAGTAAGCTAACTTGGTTACTATATTTATAAGGAAAACAAAAACAGTACTATTATATATATATATTAAATATATGTATATAATACTATACTATAAAATATGAATTATAGTTTACCTTATATTATATATATATTATTACGTATCATATCATACTATACTATGTATATATATACCTATACTATATATATATAACGTAGATATATATAGCTCATATATATATTGGTGTGTGGGTAGCTACTCTCAGACTTGCGATGATCCTAAGGTTGACCCCAGCATATGTTGAAATTATCGAAATATGTATCAACTTAACCCCTTTCCTTCCTTCTGTAATCCCTCGCTCTTTCATCAAATGTCAAAAAAAAAGATGGAGGGGCCCCTAACAGCCGTCTAAATTAAAATGAACTAAAAATGTAAAATTTGTGCTAATGTGTTAGGGGTTTATCCCACCCTCTAAATTCATGTTTCTGTTCGATTGTGAGGGAAACTCTTAAAGTGAGAGCGAATTCTTCTTCGAGGGGATGTTCTTAGTTTTTTTAGCAAACAAAGTGATATCCCTCGAGAGTTGCTTCAATGTTGCTTTAACGTTTTTGCAGCTTTGATAGAGGGTTGATAGAGCTTCGCTAGAGCATTTTTTATATGTATCTCTTGATAGTTGCTTGAATGTTGCTTTAACCTCTCTGGAGCGTTGATAGAGCGCTGATAGAGTTTCTCAAGAGAATTAGTATATATATACCTAATAATAATATTAGTATATAATATAATATATTAACTATATTATATATAAAATATTATATATATATATACTACTCATATACTATAATATAATATAATTATATATACTACTATAAAACTTCTATTATCACTAATATATATATCTATATACATATTACGATCATACTATATAAATAACTACATTTTATAAAGTTATAAAAAGATAAAAAAGATGTATTTTGTTAATCATATATATAAATTAATATATAATAGATATATATGTAAATTATATTAATATTATATATTACATATAAAATTATATATTACTATACTATATAAAATACTTATATATACTATAGTATAATAATTATATATTACATATATAATATATATATCTATCAAATATATATTACTTTATATTATTATATATATTATAATCAAACACTGCTTATAAAGATTTACTTCTTAGGGTCCCATCGCCTGGTTGTGGTCGATCAAACACTTTACTGCGGATATCATATCCAACAGGAGCCATAAAAAAGGTACACTCACCAGTGAGAGGAATGAGATTCTCCAAAAAGAAGGTATGGTTCATTGTGGATTTTCACCAAAGACATTTGTAGATGCTTCTCCCCTTCGTCAGCTGGAACCCCTGAACGAAGACCTTAACCGAAGAAGGGAGTCTCGAACTCCCGACTACTTTAATAAAAATGTATCCCCATCCTATAATAAAGGACCACCACCACCATCAGAAGAACCCCAATCT